>WNGS01010154.1:0-17122 GCA_020271785.1 Procambarus virginalis | reverse complement strand
AGAGACCCTGGAAACATAACAGGGAGGACGGGGAGGACAACGGCATCGAGCCAGTGCTCAGGTACTGAAGACGACTCTCAGACCGATATACAGACTCAGTAAATACCGAGACATGCACAGAGGGAGATGGCGAAGCATCTCATAATGAATGCCATCGGAACCCACTGCCATAGAACCACAGAGGGACTGGGCAGACTTAACACTTTACTGTGCCCTGGACAGAACCGTATGTCCAGTTTTATCTACCCGCTTCTGCACACAGGACAAAAAATGATATCCTCATAAAATCTAATCTAACTTACACTTTGTTGATTTTTTACCTACGTGCTCATAGAACATTCTATATCGAACACATTGGCACAAAATGAATGACGTACAGAGAAAAATAATGTCAGGACAGTGAAATAAGTATAAACTTTCAAATCCGCAAACAGGACATAAAATCATGTCCCCATAAAATCTAATCTAACTTACGCTTTGTTGATCTTTTTTACCTACGTGCTCATAAGACATTCTATTGCGAACACATCGACACAAAAATGAATGACGTACATAGAAAAATAATGTCAGGACAGTGAAATAAGTATAAACTTTCAAAGCGCCGTATCGCGCATGTGTCGTCGCGTCACCGATACCGGGTAACATTTCAGCCACTTCCCACACTCTTACGGGTGGGCTGTGACCATGATTCTACGTTTATATTCATATCTCTGTGTTGGGAATTTCATTGCGAGTCCATTGATACCAAAATTAACACTGTAGGACAAGTGTGGACTTGACAGCAATCCCAAGAGTAGAAACATTTTGTTGCTGTTTAGCGCTCACGGCGAGTCATGTACGTAGTTATTTATTTGGTGCTGGTATTCCTATACCTTTTGTGACATTCTTTACTGATGTTTTTCTAGATAATTTTATTGCGAACACATTAGTACCAAATTGAAATACGTATCTCGAGAACTAAGGTCAGGAGAGTAAAAAGAGTATACACATTTTTGTTTTGCCAAGGTGCGCCCGCCGCGCCGCGCGCACATTCCGCTTTTTTTCCTCGTTCGCCGGGAGCGAGAAAGTGTTAAGTTCAGAGAGAGAGAAGGGATCGTTACAGGGAAGGCTGAGATGAGTGCAGAAATCTAAAGGACGAGATTCACGAACAGGCTTATGAAGAAGGAAAGATTGAGGAAGATGAGAACCAGAGCTAACAGACGAAAAGTGGGAACCCAGTTCGGTCGCAACAGGTCCACCACAAGAGTACCACGAGGTGGAGGACCGGCGAGACATCAGAAGCAAACTTACCCACTATCTTGCGGATACCCTCCAGATCTGCGGCAGAGTATTTTCGGACGAAATGGTGGAAACATAAGACCTCCAACACTCACGTTTACCTGTACAGATGGTCCTACGGACCACTGAACTCGCCTTCCGAAACAAAAGAAAAAAATCAGCCATCTGCCGGCAGCAGTGTCTCTTCCAGGCTGCACGCTTATAGCAGACAGCCCAAGCACAGTCCACATTCCACCAGGGAACGCACTTCCGTGTTTCCTGAGAGGCAGAGCGAGGAATAGAGTGGAGGGCAGCATCGAAGACGGCTTAACGAAAAAGGAAGAGGGTGCGAGGGAGAAGCAAAATGGAGAGGTCGGAGAGAGTAGCAGAGAGGGTAAATTGATGCCAGTCAGCCTCGACAAACCGCCACCTAGGGAAGGAGAGGGGAGGGTGAAAAGAAAAAAGATAACAAGGATGGTGAAATGGTCACTGCCATGGAGGTCATCAAGAACCTGCCATGTGAAATTCAAGTAAATAGACAACGAGCAATGAAAAAATCAAGACAGGAAAGGGTGCAGTCCAAGAGTCCAAATGAGTGGGCTCATCAGAATTCCTTAGAGACAGTGAAGAAGAGAGTACGAACGGTTCGAGAAGGTGACCCCGGCTGTTTGTCAGAACATCACCCCAGAGGGTATGTCGACAACTGAAATCACCCAGCAGGAGCACAGACTCTGGCAAGGAGTCCACTAGGTGTTTAAGATCGGGAAGAGAAAGCGGCACATTTGGGAGGAGATAAATGGAACAAACTGTGTACCATTTATGCACAAAGACACGGGCAACAGAACATGGGAGAGGTGATGGAAAAAGTAAGGGGATGAAGAGAACATCAGAACGAATCAAAAGCAGAAAAGTTATTGGCCCCAGCAAAAGCTGAAGGGGGGGGGGCAGGGGGAGAGAAAGGAATAATCACGGAAGCGACCAGGATGAGCACCAAGCATCGGCTCCTGGAGACTGACACAAAGGAGTGAAAACTGTGAAATCAAAAGTTGGAATTCATGGAAATTGGCGTAATATCCACGAATATTCCATTGAAGAATAGACATCGACAAAAAGAGAAAGGACAGGAACCGAGAACAATGAAGAAACAAAGGTTAAAAAGGAACACAGCATGTCAAAGAAGTGCAGAATCAGGATCAGGTCAGCAAAGTCAGGGTTAGGGGGTATGGGTAAACTGAGTAAGGATGGAGGGAAGGGAGTGGGAGGACAGACCAGAGGCGGAGGAGCAGGGTCCAGAGGAGGAGGCAACCGAGAGGGACTGTCAAGGACAGCAGGAGGGACAGAAACCGGGGAGCGCACCTCAGCAAGAGCAGCAACCGAGAGGGTAGCGGGGGCCAAAGAAAACTCCAAAGCAGGAACAGGGGGCTCGACCACCGAAATAGGAGGGGTGGAGCGATAGAATCAGAGGTAGGGGGTGAGGATGAAAGTGAAGCTTTCTTACCAGCCGGGGAGGAGGAAGGAGATAAGCCAGGCTTTTGCTTCTGACTCAGAGAGACAGGCGTTCCAGCAGCAACGTACTGGGCAAGAGACTCAAACGTCTCAGCAGAAGAAGAACGAGAGCGAACAACATGATGATCACTAGGAGAAGGATGGACATCAGCCCGCACAGACAGGCGGCGTGGAGAGCTTAGACGGAGGAGAAGGATGGGAAGGAGGATCAAAGGGAGATGAGAAAGAAGACACAGGAGACATGGCAGACTGGGTAGAAAAAAGGGGAACACCAGACAGAGAACCAGGAGGGGGGACCCTTCGGGTCAGAATGTAAAGGAACAGGGGAGTAGGCGGTGGGCGTATCTGGGTCTAAGGCCTGGAAACTGTTGTGAGACTGAGGAAGGTGGGAAGGACGAGGAGAGGAAGAGCGCAACACGTGAGCGTAAGAAACCCCAGCGAAAGGGGGAGGAGGGGGATGGTGAACTTGGCGCCTCGCCTCAAGAAAAGACAAACGTTCCCAGTGCTTCAAGTTGAGGATGGCTGCCTTAAGTTTGTAATGGATACACGCGCGAGAGAAGGTAGGGTGGGCATCACCGCAATTGAGGCAGCGAGCCTGGGGAGAAGTGCACTCCGACTTAGAGTGACCTTCTTTCCCACACATAGGGCAGAGAGAGAGAATACTGGAGCATTTGTGGGCACCATGTCCGAACTTCCAGCACTTATTACAAAGCCGAGAAGAGGGTATGTACTCCTGAATGGAGCATCTGGCACCACCAAGAATAACAGAGGGCGGAAGTGTCCAACCATCAAAGGTAATTTTCACAAGCCAAAGGGACAGACGGCGACAGCCACGAGGGGGTCGTCAACGTGTAAACCTGGAGAACAGAATGGCCTTGGGCCTCGAGGACATGTTTAATATCCTCGTGGCAGTCCTTGAGGTTCCTAATACCAGTTGCAACATGGTGTGGGAGGAGAACAGTGCCAACACTGGCACTTAACTGAGCATTCTTGGAGACCCGAACAGGGGGGTCACCTCAATGCAGGACAAAGTCGCCAAGTGGACAGCTGCATCCCGAGAAGAAGCAGCAACAACATGCGTACCGAGATGGGTGGGGTTAAAAGTAACAGAGGCATCTACTGAATCAACAAGGTGCCTATGTGGGGAGAAATTGTCAGGAGTAGAATCTAAATGATGGAGGTCAAAGTACTTAGTCCACGTAGCAAGATCAAACAAGGCATGGTACGAATTGGTATGGGAAGGAAGCATGCGAGAGCAGCCATGGCGGGGACGGAGGTGAGAACCCCCCTAGAGAGAGAGGGGGGTCATAAGGTGCAGTAGTCACAATGAGAGATGGAGTCGTACTAGGGGACAAGGTAGTCACCACAGGGGGCTTGGGGCTAGACCCAACCACAGAAGAGGAAGGGGAGTGGGGGAGTAGTCCAGTCTGGGCCCAATGTAGCGGGGGCTACAGAGCCCAGTCTTCCAGCACAGTCCGTCTCAGGGGCCTGGTCACCCACCCCCCCATGAGCCTGGGAAAGAGAAGTCATTTCATTATCCATGCAGCAGTCTTTCTAAAAGTTTGGGGCCTGGATCCAAGGGATACCACCTACCAGGGCAGCCAGGGAGGCCAAGCGCGGGCCAGTGCAGGAAGGGTGCATCGTCCCCAGCGGTGCCTCCCCCCTTTTTAACAAGGAGTCCTACTACATAGTTCATTCTCCCACACTGGTGCAAAGACCCCACTCCCCCTATTGCCCCAGCCTGGACACCCAGCCATCCACTCAAGGCTACCCCTCCAGCGGGCGGTCCGATGGCTCACAAGGCCCCTAGGTGGTGCCCATCTGCATGTACAACACACAAAGAGGGGACAGGAGAGGGAGCAAAAGCAACCCTCACTAGTCCCAGGGTGGTGTACGTGAGCCCCTCACCACGACAAGGCAACACCTTAGAGGGGAGAGGCGAGAAGAACAGATGTACTCCTGAATAGAGCATCTGGCACCAAGAGTTACGGAAGACGGAAGGGACCTATCAACAGTGATTTTCATGACACAAAGAGACTGGCCATGACGACCACGAGGGAGGGCGAGTAACATATTAATATGGAGGATAGAATGGCCTTGGGCCTCAAGGATATGTTTATTATGGTAGTCTTTAAGTTCCTTATCACCAGTCGCTACATGGTATGGAAGAATAACTGTGCCAATCCTGGCATTTATTTAACCAGGCATTTTTTGATATTCGAACCAGTGTCTCCCCAATGCAGGACAACGAGGCTAAGTGGACAGCTGCTTCCTGAGAAGGAGCTGCAACAACATGTGTATCAGTATGGGTGGGGTTAAAAGTGACAAAGGTATCCACCAAATCAACTAGAGAAGGAGTAATTAGGTCAAGTGGAGGAGTAGGTCTGTATATTCAAGTGGAGCTGGAATGCACAGAGCTCCTAAACTTGACCAATGAGGTGGTAGAGGTACTTGGAATCAAGGTAAAGAATATAAATCTAATTATTATTCTAATATACAAACTGCCAGATGCAACAGTTGAGGAATTCACTGAGCAGATCCACAATATAGAAAATAGCCTTGATAACCTAGCAAACCCAGTACCAGATATTATCTTCCTTGGAAACTTCAATCTACCCAGTTTACAACGGAGAATAATAAACAATAATATTATAGCATGAAATCAACCTGGAAATAACAAATCACAGGTCAGAGAGCGACTGAGATTCTGTGACAAATTCTTGCTCAGTCAGCAGATTACAGAAACGACTAGGAAGGAAAACACGCTGGACCTCATATTCACGAACAATGATGAGCTAATCAGAGACATTACTGTCTCGGACACTAGTACTCGGACCACAAGCTCATTGAAGTGCAAACTGACATTAATAATGGTAGTAGGCTCAAGAGAAACAACAAGCGAGAAGGGCTATTCAATAAATTAAATTTTAAAGTTAAAAGGATAGACTGGGAGAAAATAAACAGGGAACTTACAACATTCAATGGGAAAATGTTTAAGTAATAAAAATCCTACACAAGGTCCAACGTAGAAAGAGAACGCAGACGACATTATAAAAGAAGTAAAAAGTTAACAGAAATGCTGAAGCAGATATGACTTTCCATACAAAGAAGGAATAATTTAAACAGGGAGATTGAAGAAATCGAACAGAGACTGAAGCATTCATATCAGATTGAAGAAAGGCAACTAAAACAGAAAGCAATTCAAGAAATAAAGAAAAACCCAAAATATTTCTTCGCATATGCTAAATCAAAAGCAAAAAACTGCTAGTATTGGACCTATTCATACTAGTGAAGGTTCATACACTGAGGATGACAAAGAAATTAGTGAAATCCTAAAAAAACAATATGAGGACATGTTTAGCAGCCTGATACACAGCATGAAAGTGGAAGATCAGGACAACTTCTTTATGCGTGATATACAAACCCCTGCAAATATAACTGATACCAACACGAGCGTGGCAGGTTTTGAAAGATAAATTGACAATATGCCCATGCACTCAGCCCCGGGTTCAGACTCATGGAATTCAATATTTATAATGAAATTCAAAGTGCCAGTAGCACAGGCACTTAGTATAGTGTGGAGGAAGAGCTTGGACACGGGGGAGATACCAGATGCGCTTAAAGCAGCAGACATAGCCCCTCCACACAAGGGAGGTAGCAAAGCATTGGCAAAGAATTATAGACCAGTTGCACTAACGTCCCACATAATAAAATTACTGTATTTGAGAGAGTGATCAGGAGTCAGGTCACTAGTTTCATGGAGACCAATGACCTCCACAGTCCAGGTCAACATGGATTTAGAGCAGGAAGATCATGCCTCTCACAGCTACTTGACCACTATGATAAAATCACTGAGGCATTAGAAGAAAAACAGAATGCTGATGTGATATACACGGACTTCACAAAGGCTTTCGATAAATGTGACCAAGAAGTGATAGCACACAAAATGAAGTCAATGGGAATAACTGGTAAAGTAGGACGCTGGATACTCAGTTTTCTGTCAAACAGAACACAGAGAGTAACAGTTAACCATATAAAATCGAGTCCAAGCGCAGTTAAAAGCTGCAGTACCTCAAGGTACAGTCCTTGCACCACGGCTTTTCCTTATTCTCATATCAAATACAAGGCACAGCTTCATATCATCCTTTGCAGATGACACAAAAATCAGCATGAAAATTACCTCTTGAAGATATTGAAAAACAGCAAGCAGATATTAATAAAGTTTTAGACTGGGCTACAGAAAATAACGTGATGTTTAACAGCGATAAATTCCAGGTACTCAAATATGGTAAAAGTGAGAACCTTAAACATAATACAGGGTACAAAACACAATCAAATTTGCCCATAGTAGGAAAGAAACATGTAAAGGATTTGGGAATAATGATGTCTGATGACCTAAATTTTAGGGAGCATAACCAAGCAAATATCGCGGCAGCCAGGAAAATGATAGGATGGATTACGAGAACTTTCAAATCCAGGGATCCCATCACAACGGTTGTACTCTTCAAATCACTTGTGCTGTCCCATCTTGAGTACTGCTCAGTACTCACTTCCCCATTTAGAGCAGGAGAGATTGCTGAAATAGAGTACAGAAAACATATATAGGATACATAAACGAGATAAAGCATCTAAATTATTGGGATCGTCTCAAAGCTCAACGAATGTACTCACTAGAAAGACGATGGGAGAAATATCAAATAATATACAAGTGGGAAAATACTGGAGGGCCAGGTCCCAAATCTGCACAGTAAAATAACAACATACTGGAGTGAACAATATGGTAGAAACTGCAGAGTACTGTACAACCAGTGAAGAGCAGGGGTGCCATAGGCACAATTAGAGAGAACTATATAAACATCAGAGGTCCATGGTTGTTCAACATCCTCCCAGCGAGCATAAGAAATATTGCCGGAACAACCGTGGACATCTTCAAGAGGAAACTAGATAGTTTCCTCCAACGAGTGCCGGACCAACCGGGCTGCGGTGGGTATGTGGGCCTGCGGGCTGCTGCAAGCAACAGCCTAGTGAACCAAACTCTCACAAGTCAAACCTGGCCTCGGGCCAGGCTTGGGGAGAAGAAGAACTCCCAGAACCCCATCAACCAGGTATCAACTAGGTGTTTATGGATGAATAAATCATCAGGACGAGTAGAATTAACATGACCGAGATTAAAATACTTAGTCCATGTAGCAGGACCAAACAAAGCTTGGAAGGTATTAGAACCGGAAGGAATTGTGCGAGTGTGACTGCGGAGAGGACGGCACCGAGCACCCTCAGTAAGAGGGGGGTAAAAGGCGCAGTTGTTACAATGAGAGATGAAGCCACTCCATGTGATGAGGTGGTCATCACTGGGGGCTTGGAGCTCAACCCTGCCACAGAGGTAGAAGGGGAGCAGAGAGGGGTAGTCGGGACCTGGTAGACCAAGCTCTCACAAGTCAAGCCTGGCCTCGGGGACTAGAAGAACTCCCAAAACACCATCAAGCGGGTATCAAGCAGGGAAAGTCCAGAGCTGCTTGGTCTGGGACCAAAGTAGCAGGGGGCTACAGAGCCCGGCTTTCCATCACAGTCCGACTCGGGGCCCTGGTCTCCCACCCCACATCTGAGAAGTTAAAAATAAGTGTCAGATATCAGCATGTAAATGAACAGGTAATCATTTCATCAACAAACAAGCCCCCATACCCACCATGGCGCCACAATTAGAGGATACGACACCCGATAAGACGTGGGCCCCCCCAGGGGTGCATCGTGGATATATGCCCTGCAATCACCACTTTAAGAACCATCAGTCCATCAAGATTGGGCTCAGCAACGAAGGAAAAGAGTGACAATAAAAGTGTCCCTTTGCTCAACAATTTCGGGTACCACAGTTTTACGGGCGAGAGACTGTGCCTCGCCTAACACCCAGTGTCAAAACAGAAGACGACATCTAAAAGAATGATCAAGAATAGCAAAAAGTCGCTGGGAAATAGCAATTAAAAAGGAGAATTGGGAAGGAAAAATTAAACTTAGTAGGAAAAAGCATTCAGCACAATTAGTGAAGAAGGCAGCAGGAGCATAAGGCTTCAAAAGGACAGAGGACACTGACCCATGGATCATCACACTCTAGCATCTGCCAACCAAGCCCCCTCACGATGGCAATGAGCTGGAAAGGGAGGGAGAGATGAAAAAGACGAGAGGGTGAAGAATACTGCCCCGGTGAGACACCAGTGTTAATGGGTAGAGTGGGAAAATTGGAATCATTTACAGAGACATACTGGAGCCTGTCACTGAGGTAAGATTGTAGGTATTGGGGGGAGTGACCTCTTACTCCGTAATGTTGCAATTTAAGAAAGTTAATGTGTTTACAATGTCAAAACGTCTTATGTAGGTCAACAAATAAATGAATAAGTTTTCCAAGGGCTGCATAAATGAAATTAATCATACTAACTGGGCATGATTGGTCCTTTTTTGGGCCTGAAGCCATTATGGGAAGAACTAAGTATAAATAGGAGTAAGGCTGCGTGTAAATTAACTTTAAAATAATTTAGACAAAATCGGCAGAATTGATATTGGTCTATAATTGTTGACTTCAGTGAGATTGCTGCTTTTATGGACTAAGGTTACTCTTGCTTTTTTTTCTCAAAATATCAGGAAAGTTTTAGAGTTCAAATAATTTGTTGTAGAGCAATGCAATGGCTGGAGCTAAAAATCTAAAGGCTTTTTTTGTAAATTAGAGTTGGTATCTCAACATACAGTATCTATATATGGGGTTCATTCATCCACTGCAAATTACCTCAAGCCCATCATCACCCAACGAAAATCTGCTATCAGAACAATAAAACTGTCTTCAAACAACACACAGCCTCTCTGTTTAAATCCTTGAACATGCTACATATACACTCACTCTACACATTCTCTTGTGCTATTTACAAGTACAAAACCTTGTTCCTAAATGCTAACCCTGATCTGAAACACTCCATTGATAGACGTAAGAGAACCCACAAGCACCACAACATAAATATCTCTTTGATATAATTTTTTTATATAAATTGAGTCAGGATAATATAATTGCCAATCAGACTAATATAACTTTGAATCAGGTTTTTTCACCCACAGGGTTATTGATCAATGGAACTGCTGACCCACCAAAGCCATAACTGCCAAAACTGTGCTGAATTTCAAAATATACCTGGAAAAAATCATGAAGGCAAACTCGGAGGGGGAAGGGAACCTTCAACAAGCCGACGACTTCCTGTTCTCATCGAGGCCACTTGGGTTAGTGGCCCTCAGGTAAGTCGGGTAAAATATTATTCCCAGACAATTACAGCATAACTGATAAAGTTAGGCTAGAGTAATAAATTTCTGGTAAATTTAGAGTGATAAATTTTTAGAGTAATATAAATTTAAATTTCATATTAACTTGACTGACAGCTATAAATGCCAATCAGCCTTCAATATACTCTTCAGTGAAATATTTATAATTAAGAATGGAACTCATAAATAGGTGTAAACAAAAAATAAAAAATGGACATCAGTTTGCACATGAAACTGATGAGAAAATTCCTTGATTAATATACATTTCCTTACCAATCAAATGGTCTCACCTTAAGTACGTCTCAGATTGTCTTCTTTCCCAACTCCAATGCTAAATAATATTACAACAAAAATGTCCATAACTTAGCTACAGAGTATATTACATTTTAAATAAATTTCCACAGGAAGCAAAAAAAGGAAGCACATTATTTACATATGAAGAAAAACATTTAAAGCTTTGTTTTACCTTTGCTAAATTAAAGAGATATTTCTATACTTATAAGCTATTTTGAGTTTTCCACCAGTGACAGCTTCTCCAGTTCTTGCTTGGTCATCTAACTTTCATAAAAGAACAATATAATAAAATATCTTCATATCTTTACCTTTCATTGTGAAGTGTATTTGTCAAACAAAATATAATTACCTCTGAAGAACATCCAACTGACATTGTGATAGCACACTGTTAAATTAAAGGTAAGTTAATATACCATTATGTGCCTCATTATCCTTCAACATTCTCTTAATTATCTTTCACACTCAAAGTGTTTAGCCTATTATCTGCATGTATCATCTTGTGCCTCTTCATACTTTTAAGATGACTAAATCTCTTCCCACACTCTGGACACTCGTGAGGCTTGTCACCTGAATGCACTAACATGTGCCGAATTATAGTGCCACGTTCTCTAAATTTTTTACCACACTCGGCACATTGAAAAGGTCTCTCATTCGCATGCACCATCCTGTGCCTCTTCATACTGCCAAGCTGACTGTATCTCTCCCCACACTCTGGACACTCGTGAGGTTTATCACCTGAATGCACTAACATGTGAGTCTTCATATTTCCAAGCAGACTGAATCTCTTCCCACACTCTGAACACTCATGAGGTTTCTCACCTGAATGCACTTGCATGTGAGACTTCACACTTCCAAGCTGACTGAATCTCTTTCCACACTCTGGACACTCGTGAGGTTTGTCACCTGAATGCACTAACATGTGAGTCTTCACACGTGAGGACTGGTGAATACCTTCGGACACTGTGGACACTGGTGAGTCTTCATCTTCTTTATGACAGGTGCAGTTTGTGTGAAGGTTTTCTCCCCCGGATGTTGAGAGAAGCGTCAAGGCTTGAGTGTTGTTTCTTAGAATTAGACTTGATGTGAGCACTTGGCGGTCAATGGTGGTGCTTCTTCTTTATGATAGGTGCAGTTTGTGTCAAGGTTTTCCCTTAATGCTCGTGCTGGACATCAACAGCTGTGGTGCTGCTAAAATGGCGGCGGTTGTTTACCCTCTCATCACCTGAGCGTTCCAATGTTTTTGTCGGATTCCACATATCATTTATCCTGCTTCATATTTTTGTTTATAACTGGTCATTTACAATTAAGACTTGTATTTATCCCAATGTTTTTCAATCAAAGAATGTACTTGGAATTGTTTATTTAAACATAATGCTACACGATTATGCATTTTGAAGGAAACAGCTCTCCCACAGTGGATGTGCTCCGAACCATAATGGCCCTGACCCAAGTATCAGTTGGGTCAACCCAAGTACCGCGTTTCCAAAATGGTCACCCATGTTGGAATATTCGAACGCCGAAAAAATATGGTTGAGAACATCTTGATAACTTAAATTATTTATTAGTCAGAAGAAAGACAGAAATGGGAACATTATATAAAACCTTTACCAGACAAATATTTTTTTAGTAAAACCGAAGATATTTGTAGTTGTATAAAAGTGGCAGTTTAGACACTCCGTACATTGACAACATCGCACACGAATATTTTTGCCACTTCGGACACCAGCTTTGGACGTTACGCATATGTGTACGTGTTCATTATTAAAACGACAATATAATGCAATTAAAAATTTAAATCTTCTACTTAACAGGCATATAGTTATTAAATGAAGAATTTTTTTTAGTGATGTGGTGGACATAATCCCGGCTTGGTAAGGACGCTACCCGCCATCGTGCGAGCCTAGGGAAAGTAAATCATGCAGTGGAAAAACTGAAACCTTGTGAGGACAAGGATCAGGGGCCGGATTCAGGAAGGTACTTACGAAGGTTTTTCCTCTTAGCTAAGAATGTTTTCCTTCTTAGCGCCTTCGAGGCGGCTACGTCGGTATTCAAGTAGCTACACTAAGTGGAAAAACCTTCTTAAGTTCATTCCGGGATCTAAGTGTGGTTTCGACCACTCGTAGCCTTACGTAAACTGGATATAACTCAATTTTTCTCTACTACATAACACTGGGATCGATTTTAAGATTTTGGAACATAAACAAAAGATTATAAAAATTGAATCTAGTGAAGAGGAGTCCTTTGTGTTAGTTATATATGCATTCTATGCTTGAAACTTAAAGTAAATATGTCTTTTA
Source organism: Procambarus virginalis (assembly GCA_020271785.1). Lineage (NCBI taxonomy): Eukaryota > Metazoa > Arthropoda > Malacostraca > Decapoda > Cambaridae > Procambarus > Procambarus virginalis. The sequence continues at coordinate 4,475 of WNGS01010154.1, read as the reverse complement.
TGATAGTAGAATTAGTTTTATAATAGCAAGATATTATACCCGTAGTTATTAAGTAAATAAACACTGGTGAACATGAAATATGAGAGGTGATGAGCCCTGCCTGATGGGATCATTTACTATCACCAAATGCCCCTGTTCACCTAGTAGTAAGGGTGTACGTAGGAGGTTCTCTTCAATGGTATCTAAGATAATTAGAAGAACCCAAGAAAACTACTGTGGAAATGTGCAGGACAAACATATCAATTGTGACACTAGCTCTCCACATATGTCATTTGCTAAATTTAGAAACTGTACTTGTGGTCGATCTCGAACCCATGTCGTTGATGTGACGATGTGTTATGAATTTTGTGGCTAGCTCCTCAAGATTGTAACTTGCTTAGATGAATAAATTGTGTGTTCAGTTCCTGAACCCATTATGTGATAAATTAACTAAACTAAAAATATTGTATGGCGACGAAACCTGAACTGCATAATGTAAATAGGGGACTAACCAGAAAAAGATATAGGTGAAGAATTGTGGGAGTATGTCTCCCAAGATTCTCCCACAGCTGACTTGAATGGCATTGCTGTGCACAGTGCACTGATCTTCGTGCACAAAGCCTATCTCTCTTAATCCTGGATAGTGATCTGGCATGTTGGGTATCTCCAGAATGCCCACTTAACCAGGAATACTTTCATAATACGGAGGCTGCCGTATGTCCAGGCAGAAAGTAGATACAGGGAGTTAAGCATACTTGCAACCAAAGGGTCAATGAGTACATGGCCTGGAGGAGAGTGTGACAGAGGGGAAGGCGCCAGCAGCGTCTGACCTCTGGGGTCAACCGGCGCGATGGAGAATAACAGCTATTACGTGTTCATGACGTCACTCCTGCTACTGCTCATCGAACGAGCTAATATGATTGGTTCCCGCTCATTTGCTGCAATGCTATTGGTCAAATTGTAACTCCTTTTGTGTTGTGTGCCACGAGATGCCCGGCACCCTTGCAAACTCATTCACGTGAGAGAGACCATACCCAGAGGACGTGTTCTGTTCTACCGGCCAATAGACTGAATACCGTCTATTCCTCACCGTCAAGTTAACTCAGCGTCTGAAGATTATACGATACACTCGCCCAGAATCACGAGTGGGAATATATTATTCAGAAGCCTAAAGTGACAAATCTCCAGAGTGAAACAGACTGGTATCAGGTAACCCCTGGTGACAAAGATTGTTGTGAGTGACCTAGAGTGAACTAAGGCAGTGCCGCCACCTAAGTAACCTGTGTGTGTGACTTTACCACAAGTGTACCTGCATGGTATACCACAGCAGCCGCCACTCGCCCGAGCATGTACCTCAGTACCTCAGTACCTCGAGCGCCCGCCGCCGCCACCCTCACTCCTACGTGACGTCACCACCTTACGCACCGCCAGTGCCAGTGTGTGTGCATGTGTCTGTCTGTTAAGCATACAGCACGCCCTACTCATGAAATCATCTCAAGATACTGCGAGTACCCTCCGTGTCTACGAGCGAAACCAGCTGTCAGGCCACCTACGAGTGCTTGTATAAACGTGTCTGAGTGAGTAAGGAAAGGTACCTTATCTGTAAGTACAAGATCTTGTCATTGTTTATTGTGTCTGTGTTGATCTGAGGGATCAACCACAGTTCTCACCTTCTTATACCTGTCGCAGGTTATAGGTGAATCGACGGCGAATGCGTGTTTATCTGTGTGGTATCACGGCATTTCATTCGTCTGTGGATGTGAGTTTCACATACACCACACATTTAGTTATTGTGTGATTATTATTGTGCATGTTATTGCCTGTCCCATTGACAGTGTATTTGTTGATTTATTGCATATCATCATTACCGAGTATCCGGTTGGAACTCTTGTGATACCTTTGCATACCGGCAGTTAGGTTGTCGTGTTAGTGATTGGCTGTCAACTGTGTTAAGTTAGGTGTTTCTCCACGAGTGGATACGAGTCGATTAGCCAGACGTCAAGAGTCTCGCTAATACATCCATAGCTTTGCTGACGCCAATCTAAAGTAAATCAAGCACCCTGCGTATTAGTGGTTAAGTTAGTAAATATACTACTGTTAAGCTTTATGCGGTGTTTTCTGTTGAACCACTTCTGAATACTGCCAATATTACTCAAGCCTTCAGCTCTAAGTGTCTTCAACACCGAGTTGCCTAATTCACTAAACTATAAATGTGATGAGGACCCTAGGAGTCCCTTAAAGTGTTACATCATTGAGGAGATTCCAACGACCAACGTGGAGCAGGACCAGGTGAGGCTAGTCTGAGAAGAGACCCACAAGGACTCTAACTCGACCTTGCTCCCAGGCCCTGGACGGTTGCTCTCGTATTTTCTATTCTGCTAATTCCGGCAGCTTCGTAAAGCGTCTGCCACATGTACATTGGCGATGTACGCATTGCAGTCGTGACAGCAAAAAAAAGAAAACCCCCACAAGAATAACACCAGGTGTTTTATTACTAATATTCTTAAGCACAACTGGCAAATACTTCGTCCGGTGATTTGTTTGGTTTCAGTTTAATAACAATAAAACAGAATGACTGAGACAATTCTTAAGTTCAAACGCTTTACCACCAAAAAAATAATAAAAAAATTCAAGTTGTTGATCGATTTTTATTCGAATTGTTCTGCCGGAAAGATATTAAGAGAAGTTTTTTAGTGATTATGTATGTGCTGTTTAGAAGCAGCACATCTGGATGGTCTCTCTCTCTCGAGTCCTGCTGCCAGATTGGGTTAAGAAAGCAGTCCCCGTGGCATAGTGGTAAAGCACTCGTTTGAACAGTATCTACCGGGGAGAATTGACCAGGTGCCAATCCTTAACAGTAGCCTAGCTCTGTTCACCCAGTAGTGAATGGGTACACGGTTCGAGGGTCGTATTCCAGGGTCAAAATTAGTATTAAGGACATGCCCGAAACGCTATGCGTGGTAGTGACTTTACGAGAATGTAAGAACTCTTGTATATATAAATAAAATAAATAAATAAAAAAGTAGCAAATTAGGCAAGTTAGTTTTGACTGCTCTCATAAATCAACTCATCATCCTTATAGACGTTGGGCTATTAATGTTAAAGTCAATGATTGATTAGTTATCCACATATAAATGTAATATATGCAAATGACAGATACGTCAAACAGCTTCTAGATGTTACTGCTGCTCGGCTTAGACTCGGTTACAAGTATCTCTGGGAATTCTCATTATCTGCCGATGTAGACCTGACCAAATGTAAACTGTGTCAACAAAATTATTCGCACACCCTCCGTCACTATGTGATGGAGTGCGAAAAGATACGTGAATTTAGAGACATTTATATAACCAATGTTCCAGCGATGTGTAAATATTTCATTCAAAATGGTCTGCTACCAGAAATTTTAGCCAAATATCCCTAGTTTGCTAACAGTAGGTAGTAACTGAGTGATTGTAACCTATCCACCGCTGCCCACTGGATGGGGGGCGGTGTGCAGGACAAACATATAAATTGTGACACTAGCTCTCCACATATGTCAGTTGCTTAATTTAGAACCTGTACTTGAGGTCGATCTCGAACCCATTGTTGATGTAACGACTTATATTGAATTTTGTAACTAGCTCATCAAGATTGTAACTTGCTTAGCTAAATGAATTGTGGGTTCAGTCCCTGAGCCCATTATGTGCCTCTGTAACCCTTTCCACTACCGCCCACAAGATGGGTATGGGGTGCATAATAAATGAACTAAACTAAACTAAACGACGGACAACGCAATTAGAAAGTAGAAATTGTACTATTGAATTTAGACAAACCGGAAAAGGTTATATATTTATGTTGCAAAGACAACCTTAACTAACTGAACTTTCCTAGGCCTAATACGCACAATCTGAGGCCTAATATCGTACATATGTGTGCTATACTAGACCTAGGAATATATATTTTTTTAGCTTTATTTTTTCAGACTATAAAGTTATTAGTACTATATACTTCACTTCCGAGTATAAAGAGTCTATAATTAAGACTATAATTAAGACTTCAGACTATAAAGTGATTAGTAAGTTCTATTATGTAATGACTTAGTACGTCAACGTTTGTACTATGGTGCACATACAACAACTACTGTCTAAACAGGAGGATGGGTCGCGACGTTTGACATACTGTGCCGTTCTCTGTTGTGTTAGGATAAGGTCACTTACGCCCGAGAGTTTGTTGACGTTGGCAGACTTGAGGAGGACGGGCTGGATCACGGGGCCAAGTGTTGACGTTGGCAGACTTGAGGAGGACGGGCTGGATCACGGGGCCAAGTGTTGACGTTGGCAGACTTGAGGAGGACGGGCTGGATCACGGGGCCAAGTGTTGACGTTGGGAGACTTGAGGAGGACGGGCTGGATCACGGGGCCAAGTGTTGACGTTGGGAGACTTGAGGAGGACGGGCTGGATCACGGGGCCAAGTGTTGACGTTGACAGACTTGAGGAGGACGGGCTGGATCACGGGG
>WNGS01010152.1:26941-59948 GCA_020271785.1 Procambarus virginalis | reverse complement strand
TTACCAGAGTGTGACGAACATTACCAGAGTGTGACGAACATTACCAGAGTGTGACGAACATTACCAGTGTGACGAATATTACCAGAGTGTGACGAACATTACCAGAGTGTGACGAGCAACACAAGAGAGTGTGACAAGCAACACAAAGATTGGACAAGCAACACAAGAGAGAGCGACGAGCAACACAAGAGAGTGGGACAAGCAACACAGGAGTGGGACAAGCAGCACAAGAGAGGGGACAAGCAGCACAAGAGAGTGGACAAGCAGCACAAGAGACTGGGACAAGCAGCACAAGAGAGTGGGACAAGCAGCACAAGAGAGTGGACAAGCAGCACAAGAGAGTGGGACAAGCAACACAAGAGAGAGCGACGAGCAACACAAGAGAGTGTGACAAGCACACAAGAGAGAGCGACGAGCAACACAAGAGAGTGGGACAAGCAACACAAGAGAGAGCGACGAGCAACACAAGAGAGTGGGACAGCAACACAGGAGAGTGGGACAAGCAGCACAAAGAGTGGGACAAGCAGCACAAGAGAGTGGGACAAGCAGCACAAGAGACTGGGACAAGCAGCACAAGAGAGTGGGACAAGCAGCACAAGAGAGTGGACAAGCAGCACAAGAGACTGGGACAAGCAGCACAAGAGAGTGGGACAAGCAACACAGGAGAGTGGGACAAGCAGCACAAGAGAGTGGGACAAGCAGCACAAGAGAGTGGGACAAGCAGCACAAGAGTGGGACAAGCAGCACAAGAGACTGGACAAGCAGCACAAGAGAGTGGGACAAGCAGCACAAGAGAGTGGGACAAGCAGCACAAGAGACTGGACAGCAGCACAAGAGTGGGACAAGCAACACAAGAGAGTGGGACAAGCAACACAAGAGAGTGGACAGCAACACAAGAGACTGGACAAGCAGCACAAGAGAGTGGACAAGCAACACAAGAGAGTGGGACAAGCAGCACAAGAGAGTGGGACAAGCAGCACAAGAGAGTGGGACAAGCAGCACAAGAGTGGGACAAGCAGCACAAGAGACTGGACAAGCAGCACAAGAGACTGGGACAAGCAGCACAAGAGAGTGGGACAAGCAGCACAAGAGACTGGACAAGCAGCACAAGAGAGGGACAAGCAGCACAAGAGAGGGACAAGCAGCACAAGAGACTGGGACAAGCAGCACAAGAGAGTGGGACAAGGAGCACAAGAGACTGGGACAAGCAGCACAAGAGAGTGGATAAGCAGCACAAGAGAGTGGGACAAGCAGCACAAGAGAGGGACAAGCAGCACAAGAGAGTGGGACAAGCAGCACAGAGACTGGACAAGCAGCACAAGAGACTGGGACAAGCAGCACAAGAGACTGGACAAGCAGCACAAGATAGTGGGACAAGCAGCACAAGAGACTGGGACAAGCAGCACACGAGACTGGGACAAGCAGCACAAGAGAGTGGGACAAGCAGCACAAGAGAGTGGGACAAGCAGCACAAGAGACTGGGACAAGCAGCACATGAGACTGGGACAAGCACACACAAGAGTGGGACAAGCAACACAAGAGAGAGCGACGAGCAGCACAAGAGAGTGGGACAAGCAGCACAAGAGAGTGGGACAAGCAACACAAAGAGAGCGACGAGCAACACAAGAGAGTGGGACAAGCAGCACAAGAGAGTGGGACAAGCAACACAAGAGAGAGCGACGAGCAGCACAAGAGAGTGGACAAGCAACACAAGAGAGAGCGACGAGCAACACAAGAGAGTGGGACAAGCAACACAAGAGAGAGCGACGAGCAACACAAGAGAGTGGGACAAGCACACGAGAGAGAGCGACGAGCAACACAAGAGACTGGGACAAGCAGCAAAGAGAGTGGGACAAGCAACACAAGAGAGTGGGACAAGCAACACAAGAGAGAGCGACGAGCAACACAAGAGTGGGACAAGCAGCACAAGAGAGTGGGACAAGCGACACAAGAGTGGGACAAGCAGCACAAGAGAGTGGACAAGCAGCACAAGACTGGGACAAGCAGCACAAGAGAGTGGGACAAGCAACACAAGAGAGTGGGACAAGCAACACAAGAGAGTGGACAAGCAACACAAGAGACTGGGACAAGCAGCACAAGAGAGTGGACAAGCAACACAAGAGAGTGGGACAAGCAGCACAAGAGAGTGGGACAAGCAGCACAAGAGAGTGGACAAGCAGCACAGAGAGTGGGACAAGCAGCACAAGAGACTGGGACAAGCAGCACAAGAGACTGGGACAAGCAGCACAAGAGAGTGGGACAAGCAGCACAAGAGACTGGACAAGCAGCACAAGAGAGTGGGATAAGCAGCACAAGAGAGTGGACAAGCAGCACAAGAGAGTGGGACAGCAGCACAAGAGAGTGGGACAAGCAGCACAAGAGACTGGACAAGCAGCACAAGAGACTGGACAAGCAGCACAAGAGAGTGGGACAAGCAGCACAGAGACTGGACAAGCAGCACAAGAGAGGGACAAGCAGCACAAGAGAGTGGACAAGCAGCACAAGAGACTGGTCAAGCAGCACAAGAGACTGGGACAAGCAGCACAAGAGACGGGACAAGCAGCACAAGAGAGTGGACAAGCAGCACAAGAGACTGGGACAAGCAGCACACGAGACTGGGACAAGCAGCACAAGAGAGTGGGACAAGCAGCACAAGAGAGTGGGACAAGCAGCACAAGCAACCCGTCCTCACACAAGACAGCACATATATGACTTTATGCTTAAAGTCCATATGTTGAATGTGATTTAGTACATATGTGGTATATTCCGAGTTATCTTTTTTACCAAGGCCCAAACTCTTCCTCACGTACCAATTTACGTCTCACAGTACCCGTCCATCAACGTAGATAGCAGAATAGTCGTGATTGGTTCACTTATAATGAAATTGTAGTTTTCAGGTCCCACATGGGTTGTGAAATTTACCTACTATTGTCCATGCTCTTAGAATTTACAAATCAGCTACATCCCATTGAGGCTCGTAGTTTTGTTTTGAGAAATATTAGTTGTTCTTAGTAAATTATAATAAGCACTGTATTCTATGTAATAATTTATAGTGCTTATTATAATTTACTAAGAACAACTAATATTTCTCAAAACAAAACTACGAGCCTTCAATGGGATGTAGCTGATTTGTAATATTCTAAGAGCATGGACAATAGTAGGTAAATTTCACAACCCATGTGGGACCTGAAAACTACAATTTTCATTATAAGTGAACCAATCACGACTATTCTGCTATCTACGTTGATGGACGGTACTGTGAGACGTAAATTGGTACGTGAGGAAGAGTTTGGGCCTTGGTAAAAAGATAACTCGGAATATACCACATATGTACTAAATCACATTCAACATATGGACTTTAAGCATAAAGTCATATATGTGCTGTCTTGTGTGAGGACGGGTTGCTTGTGCTGCTTGTCCCACTCTCTTGTGCTGCTTGTCCCACTCTCTTGTGCTGCTTGTCCCAGTCTCGTGTGCTGCTTGTCCCAGTCTCTTGTGCTGCTTGTCCCACTCTCTTGTGCTGCTTGTCCCGTCTCTTGTGCTGCTTGTCCCAGTCTCTTGTGCTGCTTGACCCAGTCTCTTGTGCTGCTTGTCCCACTCTCTTGTGCTGCTTGTCCCACTCTCTTGTGCTGCTTGTCCCAGTCTCTTGTGCTGCTTGTCCCACTCTCTTGTGCTGCTTGTCCCAGTCTCTTGTGCTGCTTGTCCCAGTCTCTTGTGCTGCTTGTCCCACTCTCTTGTGCTGCTTGTCCCACTCTCTTGTGCTGCTTGTCCCACTCTCTTGTGCTGCTTATCCCACTCTCTTGTGCTGCTTGTCCCAGTCTCTTGTGCTGCTTGTCCCACTCTCTTGTGCTGCTTGTCCCAGTCTCTTGTGCTGCTTGTCCCAGTCTCTTGTGCTGCTTGTCCCACTCTCTTGTGCTGCTTGTCCCACTCTCTTGTGCTGCTTGTCCCACTCTCTTGTGCTGCTTGTCCCACTCTCTTGTGTTGCTTGTCCCACTCTCTTGTGCTGCTTGTCCCAGTCTCTTGTGTTGCTTGTCCCACTCTCTTGTGTTGCTTGTCCCACTCTCTTGTGTTGCTTGTCCCACTCTCTTGTGCTGCTTGTCCCAGTCTCTTGTGCTGCTTGTCCCACTCTCTTGTGCTGCTTGTCCCACTCTCTTGTGTCGCTTGTCCCACTCTCTTGTGCTGCTTGTCCCACTCTCTTGTGTTGCTCGTCGCTCTCTCTTGTGTTGCTTGTCCCACTCTCTTGTGTTGCTTGTCCCACTCTCTTTTGCTGCTTGTCCCAGTCTCTTGTGTTGCTCGTCGCTCTCTCTCGTGTTGCTTGTCCCACTCTCTTGTGTTGCTCGTCGCTCTCTCTTGTGTTGCTTGTCCCACTCTCTTGTGTTGCTCGTCGCTCTCTCTTGTGTTGCTTGTCCCACTCTCTTGTGCTGCTCGTCGCTCTCTCTTGTGTTGCTTGTCCCACTCTCTTGTGCTGCTTGTCCCACTCTCTTGTGTTGCTCGTCGCTCTCTCTTGTGTTGCTTGTCCCACTCTCTTGTGCTGCTTGTCCCACTCTCTTGTGCTGCTCGTCGCTCTCTCTTGTGTTGCTTGTCCCACTCTCTTGTGTTGCTTGTCCCAGTCTCATGTGCTGCTTGTCCCAGTCTCTTGTGCTGCTTGTCCCACTCTCTTGTGCTGCTTGTCCCACTCTCTTGTGCTGCTTGTCCCAGTCTCGTGTGCTGCTTGTCCCAGTCTCTTGTGCTGCTTGTCCCACTATCTTGTGCTGCTTGTCCCAGTCTCTTGTGCTGCTTGTCCCAGTCTCTTGTGCTGCTTGTCCCAGTCTCTTGTGCTGCTTGTCCCACTCTCTTGTGCTGCTTGTCCCACTCTCTTGTGCTGCTTGTCCCACTCTCTTGTGCTGCTTATCCCACTCTCTTGTGCTGCTTGTCCCAGTCTCTTGTGCTCCTTGTCCCACTCTCTTGTGCTGCTTGTCCCAGTCTCTTGTGCTGCTTGTCCCACTCTCTTGTGCTGCTTGTCCCACTCTCTTGTGCTGCTTGTCCCAGTCTCTTGTGCTGCTTGTCCCACTCTCTTGTGCTGCTTGTCCCAGTCTCTTGTGCTGCTTGTCCCAGTCTCTTGTGCTGCTTGTCCCACTCTCTTGTGCTGCTTGTCCCACTCTCTTGTGCTGCTTGTCCCACTCTCTTGTGCTGCTTGTCCCACTCTCTTGTGTTGCTTGTCCCACTCTCTTGTGCTGCTTGTCCCAGTCTCTTGTGTTGCTTGTCCCACTCTCTTGTGTTGCTTGTCCCACTCTCTTGTGTTGCTTGTCCCACTCTCTTGTGCTGCTTGTCCCAGTCTCTTGTGCTGCTTGTCCCACTCTCTTGTGCTGCTTGTCCCACTCTCTTGTGCTGCTTGTCCCAGTCTCTTGTGCTGCTTGTCCCACTCTCTTGTGCTGCTTGTCCCACTCTCTTGTGCTGCTTGTCCCACTCTCTTGTGCTGCTTGTCCCACTCTCCTGTGTTGCTTGTCCCACTCTCTTGTGCTGCTTGTCCCAGTCTCTTGTGCTGCTTGTCCCACTCTCTTGTGCTGCTTGTCCCACTCTCTTGTGCTGCTTGTCCCAGTCTCTTGTGCTGCTTGTCCCACTCTCTTGTGCTGCTTGTCCCACTCTCTTGTGCTGCTTGTCCCACTCTCCTGTGTTGCTTGTCCCACTCTCTTGTGTTGCTCGTCGCTCTCTCTTGTGTTGCTTGTCCCACTCTCTTGTGTTGCTCGTCGCTCTCTCTTGTGTTGCTTGTCACACTCTCTTGTGTTGCTCGTCGCTCTCTCTTGTGTTGCTTGTCCCACTCTCTTGTGCTGCTTGTCCCACTCTCTTGTGCTGCTTGTCCCACTCTCTTGTGCTGCTTGTCCCAGTCTCTTGTGCTGCTTGTCCCACTCTCTTGTGCTGCTTGTCCCACTCTCTTGTGCTGCTTGTCCCACTCTCCTGTGTTGCTTGTCCCACTCTCTTGTGTTGCTCGTCGCTCTCTCTTGTGTTGCTTGTCCCACTCTCTTGTGTTGCTTGTCACACTCTCTTGTGTTGCTCGTCACACTCTGGTAATGTTCGTCACACTCTGGTAATATTCGTCACACTCTGGTAATGTTCGTCACACTCTGGTAATGTTCGTCACACTCTGGTAATGTTCGTCACACTCTGGTAATATTCGTCACCACTGGCAATGTTCGTCACACTCTGGTATGTTCGTACACTCTGGCAATGTTCGTCACCATGGCAGTGCTTCAAGTAATGTCGTCACACTCGGTAATGTTCGTCACACTCTGGCAATGTTCGTCACACTCTGGTAATATTCGTCACACTCTGGTAATGTTCGTCACACTCTGGTAATGTTCGTCCACTCTGGCAATGTTCGTCACACTCTGGTAATATTCGTCACACTCTGGTAATGTTCGTCACACTCTGGTAATGTTCGTCACACTCTGGTATGTTCGTCACACTCTGGTAATGTTCGTCACACTCTGGTAATGTTCGTCACACTCTGGTAATATTCGTCACACTCTGGTAATGTTCGTCACACTCTGGTAATGTTCGTCACACTCTGGTAATGTTTCGTCACACTCTGGTAATGTTCGTCACACTCTGGTAATGTTCGTCACACTCTGGCAATGTTCGTCACACTCTGGTAATGTTCGTCACACTCTGGTAATGTTCGTCACACTCTGGTAATGTTCGTCACACTCTGGCAATGTTCGTCACACTGTGTAATGTTCGTCACTCTGGTAATGTTCGTCACACTCTGGCAATGTTCGTCACACTCTGGTAATGTTCGTCACACTCTGGTAATATTCGTCACACTCTGGTATTACTCTCCTAACAATCACCATTACTTGCTCTTGCTATTATGTGCTCATCTAATACACCGCCCAGACCCTCACCTCCTCGCAGATAGAAAGAATATCCGCATATTCTTCCCCTTTTTCTCATCCTCACTAAGTTGTCTACGTTAACGATAAAGGTAAGCGGACTCGATTGTTTTGAATAATAATACGTTCTTACTAGCGCCTCCACGTATTGCGGTCTCTTCCTCGGCCATGTTGACAAAATCAATATTGAAAGTGGTGCTTAACTCTTTTAAAACTCAAAACTTAAAGAAGTTTTGTTTAGAAATATAAAGGTTATTTTTTTTTTTAGATTTGTTCTGTCTGGATCAGCAACGGTTACGTGTTGTCCCAGGTCCATTTCATTTCTTGTCGTCCGTCTAAACCAAATTTTTAAATATATATATATATATATATATATATATATATATATATATATATATATNGTTCCCTTACATTACCACAGATTATCAGACAAGCAGTCATTCTTTTTTTTCTTTTTTTTTTAATTTTTGTTTTGTATATGTGGCCTGGCTTTGACATCTGCCAGTGGAAGACTGCCCAACACCATACTCCACTACTTTACCGTCACAATATCTATATATATTATTAAATATGACCGAAAAAGTAAGATTAATAATTCTAACACGAATTTTCTCGATTTTCCTTATGTTTCTTTTACTGGTGACGGTAAATGAAAAATCAATTCTCCAAAATTCATTTTTATTTCTAGTCTGAAATCAAAGACAACAAAACGCAACTACTTCACGCTACAAACGAATGGAGAAACAGCAACATCGACGAAAGTCTCCGTACCCGCATTGAACAACACGTCAACATCCTCACAGACCAACATCACCTCAGCACAGAAACAAGGATAATCAAGAAACTAACAACATTATATGGAGGACCTATGGCAATTCCACGACCAAGAGACGGCTTCCTGAACCTTGCAGGAATCAACCTCACTGAGGACCAAGTCACTCTCCTAAATCTGGGTATAAACTGTCACGTTATGTTCAGACCAAGTACGTTGGCCCGGAAAGTGGAGTTGGAGATCCTGTTGGATGACATATTTGACCTCGAAGCACAAAAGAAGGTCACCACCAAAGACACCTTACAAGCAGAACTTATTGCAGAAGGAGGAAAGAATCGAGGCAACTACAGAAGCACCATACTGACCCCCGAGCTCAAAGCGGCAGCTAAGAGCCTTCGTGAGAACAAGGAGATAGTTGTCAGGAGAGGCGACAAGTCGCCAATATACGTCATCCTTAAGAAAGACGAATATCTGGCGAAAATGAACCTCATACTCTCTGACCAAACTAAATTCCAAAGGGTAACGAAGGACACTACAGCCGAATTGAAAGCAAAGGTCAACAAATTGATTGAAACTGTGAATGCCAAGAAATCCGGACTCCACCTGCCAAAGATTATTGGGGAATATAAACCTGGATATGCGTATGGAAATGTCAAGACACATAAGCCTGGAAACCCACTTCGGCCAATCATCAGCCAGATACCCACACCCACGTACAGACTGGCGAAACGACTCAACGGCTTACTGACTCCTTATGTCCCTTGCGCCTTCAGCCTGAAGTCCCCGAAGGAATTTGTTGACTTACTGCGGGGAACACGGGCCACAGGGATAAGAGCCTCGTTGGACGTAGAATCACTGTTTACCAACGTACCTGTGGATGAAACAATCGGGATGATAGTGGACCGAGTGTATCGTGATCCGGCCTGTACTCCTCTTGACATACCAGAAAATATCCTGAGGAAACTACTCCAAGCTTGTACTAAGGAGGCACCCTTCTTGAGCCCGGATGGGCACATGTATAAGCAAGTAGATGGGGTCGCCATGGGTTCTCCCCTAGGTGTCCTGTTTGCGAACTTCTACATGGGTACTATCGAGAAAAAAGTCTTAGTCGACTTGAACTTGAAACCGGCCATATACTGCAGGTATGTTGACGACATTTTTACACAGGTACCTGATGTCAGACATCTGCAGGAGCTGAAAGAGGCGTTTGAGCAGAATTCTGTGTTGCGTTTCACTTACGAGATGGAGAAGGATGGGAAGCTGCCCTTTCTAGATGTAACAGTCATGGAAAGGAGCGGAGGTTTCCACACTGCAGTCTACACTAAGGAAACAAACATAGGAATGTGCCTAAATGCCAACAGTGACTGCCCAGACAGGTACAAGAGGAGTGTTGTTAACGCTTATGTCGACCGTGCTCTCAGCCACAGCTCAGAATGGAAGCAAGTCGACGAAGAACTCTGTAGGGTAAGGCAGGTCCTAGTCAACAACGGCTTCTCCAATGGTTTCATTGAAGACATCAAGAAGGAAAGTGAAACGCCATGCAACCTCTGAAGAGACAACTAATACAACACCTATACCCCCTATTAGACTATTTTACAGGAACTTCTTCTCCACAGCTCATAAAACGGAGGAAAGGGTCCTGAAAGATATTGTTAATAGAAATGTTATCCCTACAGACAAAAATCAGAAGATACAACTAACGATTTACTATAAAACCAAAAAAACGGCCAGCCTACTCATGAGAAACTCTCCAGACACGGAGCAGAACGCTCTAAAAGAGACAAACGTCGTCTATGCCTTCAAATGCCCTTTGGGGACTGTAAGCCTCAAAAAACTCAGTATATAGGCAAGACAACAACATCTCTTTCCAGGCGTTTAACGATGCATAAGCAACAGGGCTCCATTAAGGAACATATATTCTCTTCCCACAACCAAACCATCACCAGAGAAATCTTAGCAAACAACACAGAAATCATTGATAGATACAGCGACAGCAGGCGGCTTGACATCTGCGAGGCACTACACATCAAGAAGTCAACACCAGCAATCAACAGCCAATTAACGCACAACTATATTCTACCCACTTCAAGACTCCGCTCCAATATAGAAACATCAAGAAATATGGGCCAATAGGCCTTCTGCAGTTCTATCTTTACCCATCTTCTGCAAATCTATACCCATTGTTCCGTGTTCTGTGTTTTGTTGAAAGTTTGTTTTTCACCCCACTATTGTATTACATCACCTCACCCAAATGCAGGTATAAGAGCCAATGCTGTTTCAGTCATAAGTTGTGTGTGGATAAACTAAAGTCTTTGAAAATGTAATAAGTTTTACGAAACGCGCTCAAGTGTCGCGTCAGACTAGAAATAAAAATGAATTTTGGAGAATTGATTTTTCATTTACCGTCACCAGTAAAAAGAAACATAAGGAAAATCGAGAAAATTCGTGTTAGAATTATTAATCTTACTTTTTCGGTCATATTTAATAATATATGTCTACAGGAAAGACTGCTACCAAAATATACTAATATATATATATATATATATATATATATATATATATATATATATATATATATATATATATATATATATATATATATATATATATATATATATATATATATATATATTTAAAAATTTGGTTTAGACGGACCGACAAGAAATGAAATTGGACCTGGGACAACACGTAACCGTTGCTGATCCAGACAGAACAAATCTAAAAAAAAATAACCTTTATATTTCTAAACAAAACTTCTTTAAGTTTTGAGTTTTAAAAGAGTTAAGCACCACTTTCAATATTGATTTTGTCAACATGGCCGAGGAAGAGACAGCAATATCGTGGAGGCGCTAGTAAGAACGTATTATTATTCAAAACAATCGAGTCCGCTTACCTTTATCGTTAACGTAGACAACTTAGTGAGGATGAGAAAAAGGGGAAGAATATGCGGATATTCTTTTCTATCTGCGAGGAGGTGAGGGTCTGGGCGGTGTATTAGATGAGCACATAATAGCAAGAGCAAGTAATGGTTGATTGTTAGGAGAGTAATACCAGAGTGTGACGAATATTACCAGAGTGTGACGAACATTACCAGAGTGTGACGAACATTGCCAGAGTGTGACGAACATTACCAGAGTGTGACGAACATTACCAGAGTGTGACGAACATTACCAGAGTGTGACGAATATTACCAGAGTGTGACGAACATTACCAGAGTGTGACGAACATTACCAGAGTGTGACGAACATTACCAGAGTGTGACGAACATTGCCAGAGTGTGACGAACATTACCAGAGTGTGACGAACATTACCAGAGTGTGACGAACATTACCAGAGTGTGACGAACATTACCAGAGTGTGACGAATATTACCAGAGTGTGACGAACATTACCAGAGTGTGACGAATATTGCCAGAGTGTGACGAATATTACCAGAGTGTGACGAACATTGCCAGAGTGTGACGAACAATACCAGAGTGTGACGAACATTGCCAGAGTGTGACGAATATTACCAGAGTGTGACGAGCAGCACAAGAGAGTGTGACAAGCAACACAAGAGAGAGCGACGAGCAACACAAGAGAGTGGGACAAGCAACACAAGAGAGAGCGACGAGCAACACAAGAGAGTGGGACAAGCAACACGAGAGAGAGCGACGAGCAACACAAGAGACGGGGACAAGCAGCAAAAGAGAGTGGGACAAGCAACACAAGAGAGTGGGACAAGCAACACAAGAGAGAGCGACGAGCAACACAAGAGAGTGGGACAAGCAGCACAAGAGAGTGGGACAAGCAACACAAGAGAGTGGGACAAGCAGCACAAGAGAGTGGGAAAAGCAGCACAAGAGACTGGGACAAGCAGCACAAGAGAGTGGGACAAGCAACACAAGAGAGTGGGACAAGCAACACAAGAGAGTGGGACAAGCAACACAAGAGACTGGGACAAGCAGCACAAGAGAGTGGGACAAGCAACACAAGAGAGTGGGACAAGCAGCACAAGAGAGTGGGACAAGCAGCACAAGAGAGTGGGACAAGCAGCACAAGAGAGTGGGACAAGCAGCACAAGAGACTGGGACAAGCAGCACAAGAGACTGGGACAAGCAGCACAAGAGAGTGGGACAAGCAGCACAAGAGACTGGGACAAGCAGCACAAGAGAGTGGGATAAGCAGCACAAGAGAGTGGGACAAGCAGCACAAGAGAGTGGGACAAGCAGCACAAGAGAGTGGGACAAGCAGCACAAGAGACTGGGACAAGCAGCACAAGAGACTGGGACAAGCAGCACAAAAGAGTGGGACAAGCAGCACAAGAGACTGGGACAAGCAGCACAAGAGAGTGGGACAAGCAGCACACGAGAGTGGGACAAGCAGCACAAGAGACTGGGACAAGCAGCACAAGAGACTGGGACAAGCAGCACAAGAGAGTGGGACAAGCAGCACAAGAGACTGGGACAAGCAGCACAAGAGACTGGGACAAGCAGCACAAGAGACTGGGACAAGCAGCACAAGAGAGTGGGACAAGCAACACAAGAGAGTGGGACAAGCAACACAAGAGAGAGCGACGAGCAGCACAAGAGAGTGGGACAAGCAGCACAAGAGAGTGGGACAAGCAACACAAGAGAGAGCGACGAGCAACACAAGAGAGTGGGACAAGCAGCACAAGAGAGTGGGACAAGCAACACAAGAGAGAGCAACGAGCAGCACAAGAGAGTGGGACAAGCAACACAAGAGAGAGCGACGAGCAACACAAGAGAGTGGGACAAGCAGCACAAGAGAGTGGGACAAGCAACACAAGAGAGAGAGACGAGCAACACAAGAGAGTGGGACAAGCAACACGAGAGAGAGCGACGAGCAACACAAGAGAGTGGGACAAGCAACACAAGAGAGAGCGACGAGCAACACAAGAGAGTGGGACAAGCAGCACAAGAGAGTGGGACAAGCAACACAAGAGAGAGCGACGAGCAACACAAGAGAGTGGGACAAGCAGCACAAGAGAGTGGGACAAGCAACACAAGAGAGAGAGACGAGCAACACAAGAGAGTGGGACAAGCAGCACAAGAGAGTGGGACAAGCAACACAAGAGAGAGAGACGAGCACACAAGAGACTGGGACAAGCAACACGAGAGAGAGCGACGAGCAACACAAGAGAGTGGGACAAGCAACACAAGAGAGAGCGACGAGCAACACAAGAGAGAGGGACAAGCAACACAAGAGAGAGGGACAAGCACACAAGAGAGTGGGACAAGCAACACAAGAGAGGGGACAAGCAACACAAGAGAGAGGGACAAGCAACACAAGAGACTGGGACAAGCAACACAAGAGACTGGGACAAGCAGCACAAGAGAGTGGGACAAGCAGCACAAGAGACAGGGACAAGCAGCACAAGAGAGTGGGACGAGCAGCACAAGAGAGTGGGACAAGCAACACAAGAGACAGGGACAAGCAACACAAGAGAGTGGGACAAGCAGCACAAGAGAGTGGGACAAGCAACACAAGAGACTGGGACAAGCAGCACAAGAGAGTGGGACAAGCAACACAAGAGAGTGGGACAAGCAGCACAAGAGAGTGGGACAAGCAGCACAAGAGACTGGGACAAGCAGCACAAGAGAGTGGGACAAGCAGCATAAGAGACTGGGACAAGCAACACAAGAGACTGGGACAAGCAACACAAGAGACTGGGACAAGCAGCACAAGAGAGTGGGACAAGCAACACAAGAGACTGGGACAAGCAACACAAGGGACTGGGACAAGCAACACAAGAGACTGGGACAAGCAGCACAAGAGACTGGGACAAGCAACACAAGAGACTGGGACAAGCAACACAAGAGACTGGGACAAGCAACACAAGAGAGTGGGACAAGCAGCACAAGAGACTGGGACAAGCAGCACAAGAGAGTGGGACAAGCAGCATAAGAGAGTGGGACAAGCAGCACAAGAGAGAGCGACGAGCAACACAAGAGAGTGGGACAAGCAACACAAGAGAGTGGGACAAGCAGCACAAGAGAGTGTGACAAGCAGCACAAGAGAGTGTGACGAGCAGCACAATAGAGAGCGACGAGCAACACAAGAGAGTGGGACAAGCAACACAAGAGAGTGGGACAAGCAGCACAAGAGAGTGGGACAAGCAACACAAGAGAGTGGGACAAGCAACACAAAAGAGTGGGACAAGCAGCACAAGAGAGTGGGACAAGCAACACAAGAGAGTGGGACAAGCAATACAAGAGACTGGGACAAGCAGCACAAGAGAGTGGGACAAGCAACACAAGAGAGCGGGACAAGCAGCACAAGAGAGTGGGACAAGCAGCACAAGAGACTGGGACAAGCAGCACAAGAGACTGGGACAAGCAACACAAGAGACTGGGACAAACAGCACAAGAGAGTGGAACAAGCAGCACAAGAGAGTGGGACAAGCAGCACAAGAGAGTGGGACAAGCAACACAAGAGACTGGGACAAGCAACACAAGAGAGTGGGACAAGCAGCATAAGAGACTGGGACAAGCAACACAAGAGACTGGGACAAGCAACACAAGAGACTGGGACAAGCAGCACAAGAGAGTGGGACAAGCAACACAAGAGACTGGGACAAGCAACACAGGAACTGGGACAAGCAACACAAGAGACTGGGACAAGCAGCACAAGAGACTGGGACAAGCAACACAAGAGACTGGGACAAGCAACACAAGAGACTGGGACAAGCAACACAAGAGAGTGTGACAAGCAGCATAAGAGAGTGGGACAAGCAACACAAGAGACTGGGACAAGCAACACAAGAGAGTGGGACAAGCAGCACAAGAGACTGGGACAAGCAGCACAAGAGAGTGAGACAAGCAGCATAAGAGAGTGGGACAAGCAGCACAAGAGAGAGCGACGAGCAACACAAGTGAGTGGGACAAGCAACACAAGAGAGTGGGACAAGCAGCACAAGAGAGTGTGACAAGCAGCACAAGAGAGTGTGACGAGCAGCACAATAGAGAGCGACGAGCAACACAAGAGAGTGGGACAAGCAACACAAGAGAGTGGGACAAGCAGCACAAGAGAGTGGGACAAGCAACACAAGAGAGTGGGACAAGCAACACAAGAGAGTGGGACAAGCAGCACAAGAGAGTGGGACAAGCAACACAAGAGAGTGGGACAAGCAACACAAGAGAGTGGGACAAGCAACACAAGAGAGTGGGACAAGCAACACAAGAGAGCGGGACAAGCAGCACAAGAGAGTGGGACAAGCAGCACAAGAGACTGGGACAAGCAGCACAAGAGACTGGGACAAGCAACACAAGAGACTGGGACAAACAGCACAAGAGAGTGGAACAAGCAGCACAAGAGAGTGGGACAAGCAGCACAAGAGTGGGACAAGCAACACAAGAGACTGGGACAAGCAACACAAGAGAGTGGGACAAGCAGCACAAGAGAGTGGGACAAGCAACACAAGAGACTGGGACAAGCAGCACAAGAGAGTGGGACAAGCAACACAAGAGAGTGGGACAAGCAGCACAAGAGAGTGGGACAAGCAGCACAAGAGACTGGGACAAGCAGCACAAGAGAGTGGGACAAGCAGCATAAGAGACTGGGACAAGCAACACAAGAGACTGGGACAAGCAACACAAGAGACTGGGACAAGCAGCACAAGAGAGTGCGACAAGCAACACAAGAGACTGGGACAAGCAACACAAGAGACTGGGAGAAGCAAACAAGAGACTGGACAAGCAGCACAAGAGACTGGGACAAGCAACACAAGAGACTGGGACAAGCAACACAAGAGACTGGGACAAGCACACAAGAGAGTGTGACAAGCAGCATAAGAGAGTGGGACAAGCAACACAAGAGACTGAGACAAGCAACACAAGAGAGTGGGACAAGCAGCACAAGAGACTGGGACAAGCAGCACAAGAGAGTGGGACAAGCAGCATAAGAGAGTGGGACAAGCAGCACAAGAGAGGCGACGAGCAACACAAGAGAGTGGGACAAGCAACACAAGAGAGTGGGACAAGCAGCACAAGAGAGTGTGACAAGCAGCACAAGAGAGTGTGACGAGCAGCACAATAGAGAGCGACGAGCAACACAAGAGAGTGGGACAAGCAACACAAGAGAGTGGACAAGCAGCACAAGAGAGTGGGACAAGCAACACAAGAGAGTGGGACAAGCAACACAAGAGAGTGGGACAAACAGCACAAGAGTGGGACAAGCAGCACAAGAGAGTGGGACAAGCAACACAAGAGAGTGGGACAAGCAGCACAAGAGAGTGGGACAAGCAACACAAGAGAGTGGGACAAGCAGCACAAGAGAGTGGGACAAGCAGCACAAGAGACTGGGACAAGCAGCACAAGAGAGTGGGACAAGCAACACAAGAGACTGGGACAAGCAGCACAAGAGAGTGGGACAAGCAGCACAAGAGAGTGGGACAAGCAGCACAAGAGAGTGGGACAAGCAACACAAGAGAGTGGGACAAGCAGCACAAGAGAGTGGGACAAGCAGCAAAAGAGAGTGGGACAAGCAACACAAGAGACTGGGACAAGCAGCACAAGAGAGTGGGACAAGCAGCACAAGAGAGTGGGACAAGCAGCACAAGAGAGTGGGACAAGGAACACAAGAGAGTGGGACAAGCAGCACAAGAGAGTGGGACAAGCAGCACAAGAGAGTGGGACAAGCAGCACAAGAGAGTGGGACAAGCAACACAAGAGACTGGGACAAGCAGCACAAGAGAGTGGGACAAGCAACACAAGAGACTGGGACAAGCAGCACAAGAGAGTGGGACAAGCAACACAAGAGAGTGGGACAAGCAGCACAAGAGACTAGGACAAGCAGCACAAGAGAGTGGGACAAGCAGCACAAGAGAGTGGGACAAGCAGCACAAGAGACTGGGACAAGCAACACAAGAGACTGGGACAAGCAACACAAGAGACTGGGACAAGCAACACAAGAGAGTGTGACAAGCAGCATAAGAGAGTGGGACAAGCAACACAAGAGACTGGGACAAGCAACACAAGAGAGTGGGACAAGCAGCACAAGAGACTGGGACAAGCAGCACAAGAGAGTGGGACAAGCAGGATAAGAGAGTGGGACAAGCAGCACAAGAGAGAGCGACGAGCAACACAAGAGAGTGGGACAAGCAACACAAGAGAGTGGGACAAGCAGCACAAGAGAGTGTGACAAGCAGCACAAGAGAGTGTGACGAGCAGCACAATAGAGAGCGACGAGCAACACAAGAGAGTGGGACAAGCAACACAAGAGAGTGGGACAAGCAGCACAAGAGAGTGGGACAAGCAACACAAGAGAGTGGGACAAGCAACACAAGAGAGTGGGACAAGCAGCACAAGAGAGTGGGACAAGCAACACAAGAGAGTGGGACAAGCAACACAAGAGTGTGGGACAAGCAGCACAAGAGAGTGGGACAAGCAACACAAGAGAGTGGGACAAGCAGCACAAGAGAGTGGGACAAGCAGCACAAGAGACTGGGACAAGCAGCACAAGAGAGTGGGACAAGCAACACAAGAGACTGGGACAAGCAGCACAAGAGAGTGGGACTAGCAGCACAAGAGAGTGGGACAAGCAGCACAAGAGAGTGGGACAAGCAACACAAGAGAGTGGGACAAGCAGCACAAGAGAGTGGGACAAGCAGCAAAAGAGAGTGGGACAAGCAACACAAGAGACTGGGACAAGCAGCACAAGAGAGTGGGACAAGCAGCACAAGAGAGTGGGACAAGCAGCACAAGAGAGTGGGACAAGGAACACAAGAGAGTGGGACAAGCAGCACAAGAGAGTGGGACAAGCAGCACAAGAGAGTGGGACAAGCAGCACAAGAGAGTGGGACAAGCAACACAAGAGACTGGGACAAGCAGCACAAGAGAGTGGGACAAGCAACACAAGAGACTGGGACAAGCAGCACAAGAGAGTGGGACAAGCAACACAAGAGAGTGGGACAAGCAGCACAAGAGACTAGGACAAGCAGCACAAGAGAGTGGGACAAGCAGCACAAGAGAGTGGGACAAGCAGCACAGGAGAGTGGGCCAACAACACAAGAGACTGGGACAAGCAGCACAAGAGACTGGGACAAGCAGCACAAGAGAGTGGGACAAGCAGCACAAGAGAGTGGGACAAGCAACACAAGAGACTGGGACAAGCAGCACAAGAGAGTGGGACAAGCAGCACAAGAGAGTGGGACAAGCAACACAAGAGACTGGTACAAGCAGCACACGAGAGAGCGACGAGCAGCACAAGAGACTGGGGCAAGCAGCACAAGAGACTGGGACAAGCAGCACAAGAGAGTGGGACGAGCAGCAGAAGAGAGTGGGACAAGCAGCACAAGAGAGTGGGACAAGCAGCACAAGAGAGTGGGACAAGCAGCACAAGAGACTGGGACAAGCAGCACAAGAGAGTGGGACAAGTAGCACAAGAGAGTGGGACAAGCAGCACAAGAGAGTGGGACAAGCAGCACAAGAGACTGGGACAAGCAGCACAAGAAAGTGGGACAAGCAGCACAAGAGAGTGGGACAAGCAGCACAAGAGAGTGGGACAAGCAGCACAAGAGAGTGGGACGAGCAACACAAGAGAGTGCGACGAACAGGACTCTTCGTGTTTTACCACTGCACCCCAGAGATTTATCTACCTCTCTCTCTCATTTCCCTCTCTTCAAACATCTTCCCTCTCCTCCTCTTTATTTCCCTCTCTTCAACCATCACCTCTCACCTCCCTTCTTCCTTTTCTCACCTTTATCTTTTTCTCTTTGTGTCTCAGTAAATGTAATACTGAATTTCTGTTCATAATTTTTAGTGACGAAATCTAGGGACTCATCGTATCATTTTTCACCTAATTCGTAACAGGAGAGTCACTACTGGTCTCTCCGGCACTGTTGTCTCGGACCCTGACGAATAATAAGTCCAATAATACCGACCCTGTTATCAAGACCATTCAACCAGCAAAATTGAAGGAGACCAGACGCATGCGTCTCTGTTTCTCTGTCTATGTATCTGTCGCTGTATCCGCCTTTCTCATTGTCTCTGTATCTGTCTCTCCATCTTTGTCTGTATGTTTCTGATAACTGCTCACTGTCTATTTGTATATAATTCATTTATCGGTCTCTCGATATATTTCCTTGTTTCGGCCTTCCTGTCTGTCTGTCTGACTTTCTGCCTCTCCATTTCATTGTCTCTCAAGACGTTAACCAAATCCTGCTCTGTGAGCCAAGGTAGAAAATTAAAAGTTAGCGAATCTTTTTCTCTTCTACGGATGATACTCATAAGCTTACTTGAACGACTCCTGGCTAAGTCTGGAGGACCTGAGGATTATGACCGCGGCGCAGCATGCTGATATCGTCTTTATTTTTCAGTGCTCATGCTTAAATTTTTATTTTCATCATGTTTTTACGTAATAGTTAATTTCCAACAGTTGATATATATATCTATTCAAATACGTGCACTGCGGAGCATCAAAACCAGAACGTAAAACTGTTCAAACAGTTTTTACAGTTAAAGTATATTATGTGCCCAAATACATAAAAGTTTATATATACTCGCATATTCACATATATTGCCAAACACCATGGTAAAAATATATAAAGAGGATAAAATATATGGGATTTCGAATAAGTAGACCTCGTAATCTCTTTAGAAAAATCTTTTGCGGAAGTGATGGGAAAGACAGGTTAGGATACAAGTGAAAATTATTTCTTTCACATGCAGAAATTTCCTCAGATGTTGAGTGAAGCAAGATAATGATGCAGACTGACAGGAGAGGCCGAAGTAATGGGAAATAGACGGTCTTTGTTAAATGTTGATGGTGATAGTTAGTGAAAAATTATTCCAGCCACAACCGAGCTTTATTTGTACTGTTATGGTACACTGCCTCACTACGTCTCCCACCCCAGACAGAGGTACTGTTCTGGTATAATACCTCACGACGTCTCTACCATCTCATAGATGGCACTACTACTACCAATTTGTCACTAGTCTGTAATGGTATATGCACTCCATATACATTCCCACAGGAAAGTCGTTGTGCCTTCCCAGTTTTGGAGTTTTCTGTCGAGAGGAATTGATCTTTATGTTCAAGCCTGATCCGGATTGGTTGAAGACATGTAGGCTTGTGGAGGCGGGGCCTCACAGGGTAGTGCCTGTCCATGCCATTGGCACGAATTCTAGATCACCTAGTTATGTTTAAATCCATTGGCCAAAGGCTTGGGATAGGCGGAGTTAATTTGGGCCTAGGAACTAGGGGTGGAGCCTGTCCCACTGGTAAGCGTTTTTAATAAAGATTAGTTAGTGTGTCTTGGGGCCTCAACTGCGGTACAGGTCAGGTGACCTGCGGGCAGCCAATCAACATCCTTTGGCAAGCTGCAGTATTGAAGGTAATTGTGCACTTGAATTTATGTATATTTCAGTAATACATTCCATTGCCTCGTAGGGAGTTAGAGCAGGCTATGTTTCAATTTTGATTTAAATATACGGGTTCCAATAATGAAGTATTGTAAAGTATTTGTGTTTAGTTATCTGTTCCCTTTGATTAATGACTGTGTTATTCATTCTTGTGATTTTCATTTGTGGTGCTAGAAATTCCCCTGTGTTCTCCATCTTATGAATATTAAAGTCGCTCTTGAATCTCCCTTTCAGTTCAGTAAGATTACAGTATTATTCCTTTAAGATTCATTTACTTGCCCTTTGAGTTCCATGATTATTGATTCCCTTCCTTCCTGGGGAAACAATGATTTTAGACACATTCATTTATGGTTTGGGTAGGTGGTGGCAGTGTTTAATGATTTTAATTATTAGTTATAAATTAATAACCCCTGTCCTTGTTGTATCTTCCTCATTTAATATTCCGCTTATATACTTAACAGTCCAGTGAGGGGTCATACTGCACTGTAACAGTGTTAAGCTGGGGTATTGAGTGAAGTGGGAAAGAGAGAGAGAGAGAGAGAGTGAGAGAGAGAGAGAGAGAGAGAGAGGGAGAGAGAGAGAGAGAGAGAGAGAGTTACAACAAGGGTAGCGTTCAGAACTATTACAAGAGAGTTCAGGGTTATTACATGTCCGACTACCATCTTAGTATCAGTTTTTAGTTCAACCATGTATTAGCTTCCAGTAGGGACGTTAAGAAAGTATTACAACAAAATATTGACATAAATATTTATGGAAAACTTTCTGGTAATACTATCAAACCCAGAGTAAGAAACATGGTCGTTGTTGGTTACATTAGAAGTCTTTATTTCAATGGAATTTTTATTATACACTGCTTTGCAGTCAGTTTTTGCTAGTTGGATGCTCGCTTCACTTAAACAACAATTTTGTATAGAGACTTTTGAATAGCTTTTGGAGCCAACGTGATACCACATTAAATTTTTTTACAAACACAACTGTATGTTACAAAATAATACTCCTTGATAATGTGTTCAAACACGAAAAAGTTTTTGAGTTTTCGAAAACATGAATTTTCTTACACACAGCTGTAACGCATGTTCTTGTGTTGACACGTAGATGAAAATATATTATGAAGTTTATGTTATATTAAGAAAATGCTAAGATATATATAACAAATAATACAATAACAATATTAATATTATTAATAATAATAGCAGTAATAATAATAATAATAATAATAATAATAATAATAATACATATAATAACAATAAGAGCTAGTTAACATACTAAACATCGGTGCGGTGCTACTGCCATAAACAGGCCTATCACCGTGTTGTCCTCAGAAAATCCTAGGGTTCTGAGCAACCACCACTTCAAGCCATCGGTGTGTTGTGAGGAAGAACATATCAACACTCCAAGAACCAGAGAATGTTTGTTGGAAAGGGAACGTGACCTCTTTTACCTACAATGCAAAGATAAACATCGATGTTAATTATTTTGTGTCAAGCTGATTGGTATTGAGCACACCCAGGTACACGGGCCACCCAAACTCTATAACCACACTCGGCGCCCACTTCCAAATGACCTTTTTTTTAGGACCGTATCACTGGCCTAGTCAGATTCTTACCATAAACGACGAAGTGATACCCTGTGAGCGGTGCCACAAGAGGGACAGAGATGGTGTACTGAGTGAGATGGTGTACTGAGTCAACCAGGGAAAGGTTGATCAAAAAGCTAAAATAGGCGCTAGGTATTCCTGAATACTCATATGGGAAACACGTTTTATACTCCGTTGGAGGGTAGTGAATTCTCTTAGGAATAGAAGTGTTTCAGGCATTTAGAGTACTAAATCAGTCCTCGCTGCGCACAGACGTCATGTGTGGAAGTCAAAGAGAAAGAGAATGCGAGGAGAGCCAATTCATCGACGTAGAGCTGGCACAGAAGACAATTGCTATTGAGGCTACAACAAATCCTTCTTCCAGCAAGACACTAGACATAATGGAACAGGACAATATTATGAGCCTGATAAGGATACCCACCAGTCACATACCAGCCAATGTTAGACACTGTACATCTACCAAGGTACAAGATAATGCAGACAGTCGGCTTTCCTACAGCATGTGGAGTAGTTCAAAGAGTGACCAGGACTCAAAATTTCAATCACATTCAACTTGCGAGGAGAAATTATAACGACATCATCAGATCAAAAGGCTGCAAATTACTCAGAAACATTAACAATCCTACTAGGTAAATATATATCCTAGGAAACGTTGGACCCTTCAGAAAGACAAACACGACTCATATTATTGGGTACCGAGTAGACTTTTCTTTGTATACTAGAGCACAAGCAAATCTTCAATGAGAAACGATGCCGCACGAAGAAATACAAGGCGGTGACATGTCAGATTCTGGGTGTACAGTCACAGGGACGGTGCCAGAATCAGTGGGTAAGGCGTACCATGTGTTAAGAGAAGGGAAATATCTCAGCCTGCTAACAGGAGTGAGAAGTCGTTTGTTCCTGTACCCACTTATGAAAAAAAAAATCTTGGAAATAGAGGTATATACCGACACAGACCATATGTCAAGGAACCTTGCGCTGCTTCATATGTCAGATATACAGTCACCATCAAGCATAAGGCACACCAAGTCATAATAGCCAAACGTCCAAATTGTGGAGGCAAATATCTTGCCTGGAACAAAACTTACTTCCTGGGAAAGGAATGGTGCAAAAAGCTCAAGCCAGAAAAATCACACTCGTGCACACCCACACTCGTGCACAACCACACTCGTGAACACCCAGACTAGTGCACACCCAGACTCGTGCACAACCACACTCGTGAACACCCAGACTCGTGCACACCCAGACTCGTGCACAACCACACTCGTGCACACCCACACTCGTGCACACCCACACTCGTGCACAATGACACTCGTGCACACCCACACTCGTGCACAACCACACTCGTGCATACCCACACTCGTACACACCCACACTCGTACACACCCACACTCGTGCACACGGTCACAAACATACACGATGAGGTCAAGAAGCGCCTATTCGAGCTGGACGTGAGAAAAGCTGTTGGACTGGATGGAATCTCATCATGGGTATTGAAAGAGTGTGCAGGAGCACTTTGTTTGCCACTCTCCATAGTGAATAGTAGGTCACTGGAAACGGGAGACCTACCAGAATTATGGAAGACTACTAATGTAGTACCAATATACAAAAAGGGTGACAGACAAGAGGCACTGAACTACATGCCAGTGTCCTTAATTAACTTGTATACCATGCAAAGTGATGGAGAAGATTGTGAGAAAAAACTTAGTAACACATCTGGAGAGAAGAGACTTCGTGACAACCCATCAACATGGGTTCAAGGAGGGTAAATCTTGCCTTACAGGCTTGATACAATTCTACGATCAGGTGACAAAGATTAAGCAAGAAAGAGAAGGATGGGCAGACTGAATTTGTCGGAAAGCCTTTGACACAGTACCCCATAAAAGGTTGATGCATAAGCTGGAGAAACAGGCAGGATTAATTGGTAGGGCGTTCCAGTGGATAAGGGAATACCTAAGCAATAGGAAGCAGAGAGTTACAGTGAGGGGTGAGGCCTCAGAATAGCGTGAAGTCACCAGTGGACTCCCACAGGGCTCTGTACTCGGTGTGAGATTTTTTTCTACGCCTACCTCCCTTAGGAGGTGGACCTCAAGTTTAAAGAACTGCACACGGCAGTTAAGCATGAGTCCAATAGAAAAAGGAAAAGCGGGAGCAAACCTCTGAAACGGGAGCAACCGGGAGTTGGGGATAAAATGTAAAATATATGTAAGATGGCATTGTATGCAGGTGTGAAATTATTACACTAAGGGTCCTGAAAGATATTGTTAATAGAAATGTTATCCCTACAGATAAAAATCAGAAGATACAACTGACGATTTACTATAAAACCAAGAAAACGGCCAGCCTACTCATGAGAAACTCTCCAGACACGGAGCAGAACGCTCTAAAAGAGACCAACGTCGTCTATGCCTTCAAATGCCCTCTTGGGGACTGTAAGCCTCAAAAAACTCAGTACATAGGCAAGACAACAACATCTCTTTCCAGGCGTTTAACGATGCATAAGCAACAGGGGCTCCATTAAGGAACATATAATCTCTTCCCACAACCAAACCATCACCAGAGAAATCTTAGCAAACAACACAGAAATCATTGATAGATACAGCGACAGCAGGCAGCTTGACATCTGCGAGGCACTACACATCAAGAAGTCAACACCAGCAATCAACAGCCAATTAATGCACAACTATATTCTACCCACTTCAAGACTACGCTCCAATACAGAAGCATCAAGAAATATGGAAGCTCCAATATAGAAGCATCAAGAAGGCCAATAAGCCTTCTGCAGTTACATATCTATTCTTCCCTTTAACTTATACCCATTGTTCCGTGTTCTGTGCTTTGTTGAAAGTTTGTTTTTCACCCCACTATTGTATTACATAACCTCACCCAAATGCAGGTATAAGAGCCAATGCTGTTCAGTTATAAGTTGTGTGTGGATAAACTAAAGTCTTTGAAAATGTAATAAGTTTTATGAAACACGCTCAAGTGTCGCGTCAGACTAGAAATAAAAATGAATTTTGGAGAAATGATTTTTCATTTACCGTTTACAGTAAAAAGAAACATAAGGAAGATCGAGAAAATTCGTGTTAGAATTATTAATCTTACTTTTTCGGTCATATTTAATAATATATGTCTACAGGAAAGACTGCTACCAATATATATATATATATATATATATATATATATATATATATATATATATATATATATATATATATATATATATATATATATATATATATATATATATATATATATATATATATATATATATATATATATATATATATATATATATATATATATATATATATGACAGTGTCAGACCACGGAGGAAAATTGAAACAGAAATTTCCTTATATTAATATATCTTCAGAAGGAGTCATGTATTAATATACAAAAGTTCTTAAGGAAATTTCTGTTTCAATTTTCCATAAGGTTACAAGTCTAATTACCACAACCTACCACAAGCTACACAAGCTTCACAAAGCTTCCTGGCAATACGTTACTAATGAATAAATATGATAGGTTAGGCTGACCTGACCTGACCTGACCTGACCTGACCTAACCTAACCTAGCCTAACCTATCCTAACCTAACCTAACCTAACCTAACTTAACCAAACCAAACCAAGTATCTCAAGTTACAAGTATCTCTGGGAATTCTTATTATCTGCTGTTGTAGAATTGACAAAATGGACACTGTGTCAACAAAATTATTCCCACATACTCCGTCACTATGTGATGGAGTACACATAGGGCAGGGGACTGAATTGTCCCTGACAGGGACAATTCTGTAACAAATGTTCTAGCATAAAACTTTGTACAGTTTATTAATTTCTTACCGTTTGATGTACCAGGATGATCCATGTGTGCTGAAGTTTTATAGCTGGAGCTGGAAGATCCTGTCGAGATGACTTCTTTAAAGAGACTAATAGCTTCTCACACATTGTGTATGAATGAGTTAAGTCCTCCAGTACTTGGCCTAAGGAGTTACCAGGTCTGATTTGTAGAAACTAGTGAACTATGGAGATGAGATTGTTAATAATATACTTTTTTTGAGATTCATATGACTTGCAGATTAAAAACCAACCTTATTTTAAAATAGTACACTAAAGTACACAGCAAATTGCGAAATTCGTAGCTTTAACTACTTTAAAGCTAAACACTCAAGCTTTGAAAATAAGCACAATTTGCTATTTTAAACAGAATCTGGCAACTCTGATTTAGCATGTAAACATTGACTTGCATTCACAATGTAGTTATTTATTTTTCAACAATTTAAAATGGGTTATGAAAATACACACATTGGTACATTATTGCAAAGGCACTATACTATATACATATATAGATATATATAAAGTTGCAAGTCGAGCAACATATATTTTACATTGAACAACAAATGAGATTGGAAAAGCAGTATTGCCAAAATAGACCCCAGACACCCTGTGGGTAGTAATGGACCCCCATACCGACCCTATGACGGGTAGTGGACCCCATAATAATACTATGGGCGGTAGTGGACACTATACAAACACTATAGGCGGTAGTTGACTTCATAGCGACCCTCTGGGCGGCAATGGCCGCCATACACATCCAGTGGGTGTTATGATAATTAAATAAATAAATATGTTTATTCAGGAAAGGTACATACATAAAGTGATTTTACATAAGTGGATCGATTTATAGATAGAGCTAGTACATACAATGCCTAAAGCCACTATTACGCAATGCGTTTCGGGCAAGAAAACATTAATATCTAAAACTTAATACTAATTGAGCAAAAAGAATAAAATGTTTGAGAACAGATACAAATAAAGATAAAAAAAGGGGGGAACATGACTGAAAAACCAGCACAAATACAATATGTAGACAAACAGCGTTGAATAAAAAAATAAGACATGGGTTGACAATAGAGGGGTAAGGTAGGTTACAGGGAATTTATCAGGTAGTGTTTAGTTTACATAATTTTAGTTTTACATATTTTATTGGACCCCATACTCATCTGTGGGTGGTATTGGACCCCATACCCATCCTGTGGGTGGTTGGAGCCCCATACCCATCCTGTGGGTGATAGTGGACGCCATACTCATCCTGTGGGTGGTATTGGACCCCATACCCATCCTGTGGGTGGTAGTGGCGCCATACCATCCTGTGGGTGGTATTGGACCCCATACNATTGCCAGAGTGTGACGAATATTACCAGAGTGTGACGAACATTACCAGAGTGTGACGAACATTGCCAGAGTGTGACGAATATTACCAGAGTGTGACGAACATTGCCAGAGTTGACGAACATTGCCAGAGTGTACGAATATTACCAAGTGTGACGAATATTGCCAGAGTGTGACGAACATTACCAGAGTGTGACGAACATTGCCAGTGTGACGAACATTACTTGTGAAGCAGTGCCTAGTGTGACGAACATTACCAGAGTGTGACGAACATTACCAGAGTGTGACGAACATTACCAAGTGTGACGAATATTACAGAGTGTGACGATATTACCAGAGTGTGACGAACATTACCAGAGTGTGACGAATATTACCAGAGTGTGGACGAACATTACCAGAGTGTGACGACATTACCAGAGTGTGACGAACATTACCAGAGTGTGACGACATTACCAGAGTGTGACGAACATTACCAGAGTGTGACGAACATTACCAGAGTGTGACGAACATTACCAGAGTGTGACGAATATTACCAGAGTGTGACGAACATTACAGAGTGTGACGAACATTACCAGAGTGTGACGAACATTACCAGAGTGTGACGAACATTACCAGAGTGTGACGAACATTACCAGAGTGTGACGAACATTACCAGAGTGTGACGAACATTACCAGAGTGTGACGAACATTACCAGAGTGTGACGAATATTACCAGAGTGTGACGAACATTACCAGAGTGTGACGAATATTACCAGAGTGTGACGAATATTACCAGAGTGTGACGAACATTACCAGAGTGTGACGAATATTACCAAGTGTGACAAGCAACACAAGATGTGACGAAGCAACACAAGAGTGTGACGAGCAGCACAAGAGAGTGTGACAAGCAACCAAGAGAGGCGACGAGCAACACAGAGAGTGGGACAAGCACACAAGAGAGAGCGACGAGCAACACAAGAGAGTGGGACAAGCAACACGAGAGAGAGCGACGAGCAACACAAGAGACGGGGACAAGCAGCAAAGAGAGTGGGACAAGCAACACAAGAGAGTGGGACAAGCAACACAAGAGAGAGCGACGAGCAACACAAGAGAGTGGGACAAGCAGCACAAGAGAGTGGGACAAGCAACACAAGAGAGTGGGACAAGCAGCACAAGAGAGTGGGAAAAGCAGCACAAGAGACTGGGACAAGCAGCACAAGAGAGTGGGACAAGCAACACAAGAGAGTGGGACAAGCAACACAGAGAGTGGGACAAGCACACAGAGACTGGGACAAGCAGCACAAGAGAGTGGGACAAGCAACACAAGAGAGTGGGACAAGCAGCACAAGAGAGTGGGACAAGCAGCACAAGAGAGTGGGACAAGCAGCACAAGAGAGTGGGACAAGCAGCACAAGAGACTGGGACAAGCAGCACAAGAGACTGGGACAAGCAGCACAAGAGAGTGGGACAAGCAGCACAAGAGACGGGACAAGCAGCACAAGAGAGTGGGATAAGCAGCACAAGAGAGTGGGACAAGCAGCACAAGAGAGTGGGACAAGCAGCACAAGAGAGTGGGACAAGCAGCACAAGAGACTGGGACAAGCAGCACAAGAGACTGGGACAAGCAGCACAAAAGAGTGGGACAAGCAGCACAAGAGACTGGGACAAGCAGCACAAGAGAGTGGGACAAGCAGCACACGAGAGTGGGACAAGCAGCACAAGAGACTGGGACAAGCAGCACAAGAGTGGGACAAGCAGCACAAGAGAGTGGGACAAGCAGCACAAGAGACTGGGACAAGCAGCACAAGAGACTGGGACAAGCAGCACAAGAGACTGGGACAAGCAGCACAAGAGAGTGGGACAAGCAACACAAGAGAGTGGGACAAGCAACACAAGAGAGAGCGACGAGCAGCACAAGAGAGTGGGACAAGCAGCACAAGAGAGTGGGACAAGCAACACAAGAGAGCGACGAGCAACACAAGAGAGTGGGACAAGCAGCACAAGAGAGTGGGACAAGCAACACAAGAGAGAGCAACGAGCAGCACAAGAGAGTGGGACAAGCAACACAAGAGAGAGCGACGAGCAACACAAGAGAGTGGGACAAGCAGCACAAGAGAGTGGGACAAGCAACACAAGAGAGAGAGACGAGCAACACAAGAGAGGGGACAAGCAACACGAAGAGAGCGACGAGCAACACAAGAGAGTGGGACAAGCAACACAAGAGAGAGCGACGAGCAACACAAGAGAGTGGGACAAGCAGCACAAGAGAGTGGGACAAGCAACACAAGAGAGAGCGACGAGCAACACAAGAGAGTGGGACAAGCAGCACAAGAGAGTGGGACAAGCAACACAAGAGAGAGAGACGAGCAACACAAGAGAGTGGGACAAGCAGCACAAGAGAGTGGGACAAGCAACACAAGAGAGAGAGACGAGCAAACAAGACTGGGACAAGCAACACGAGAAGAGAGCGACGAGCAACACAAGAGAGTGGGACAAGCAACACAAGAGAGAGCGACGAGCAACACAAGAGAGAGGGACAAGCAACACAAGAGAGAGGGACAAGCAACAAAAGAGAGTGGGACAAGCAACACAAGAGAGAGGGACAAGCAACACAAGAGAGAGGGACAAGCAACACAAGAGACTGGGACAAGCAACACAAGAGACTGGGACAAGCAGCACAAGAGAGTGGGACAAGCAGCACAAGAGACAGGGACAAGCAGCACAAGAGAGTGGGACGAGCAGCACAAGAGAGTGGGACAAGCAACACAAGAGACAGGGACAAGCAACCAAGAGAGTGGGACAAGCAGCACAAGAGAGTGGGACAAGCAACACAAGAGACTGGGACAAGCAGCACAAGAGAGTGGGACAAGCAACACAAGAGAGTGGGACAAGCAGCACAAGAGAGTGGGACAAGCAGCACAAGAGACTGGGACAAGCAGCACAAGAGAGTGGGACAAGCAGCATAAGAGACTGGGACAAGCAACACAAGAGACTGGGACAAGCAACACAAGAGACTGGGACAAGCAGCACAAGAGAGTGGGACAAGCAACACAAGAGACTGGGACAAGCAACACAAGGGACTGGGACAAGCAACACAAGAGACTGGGACAAGCAGCACAAGAGACTGGGACAAGCAACACAAGAGACTGGGACAAGCAACACAAGAGACTGGGACAAGCAACACAAGAGAGTGGGACAAGCAGCACAAGAGACTGGGACAAGCAGCACAAGAGAGTGGGACAAGCAGCATAAGAGAGTGGGACAAGCAGCACAAGAGAGAGCGACGAGCAACACAAGAGAGTGGGACAAGCAACACAAGAGAGTGGGACAAGCAGCACAAGAGAGTGGGACAAGCAGCACAAGAGAGTGTGACGAGCAGCACAATAGAGAGCGACGAGCAACACAAGAGAGTGGGACAAGCAACACAAGAGAGTGGGACAAGCAGCACAAGAGAGTGGGACAAGCAACACAAGAGAGTGGGACAAGCAACACAAGAGAGTGGGACAAGCAGCACAAGAGAGTGGGACAAGCAACACAAGAGAGTGGGACAAGCAATACAAGAGACTGGGACAAGCAGCACAAGAGAGTGGGACAAGCAACACAAGAGAGCGGGACAAGCAGCACAAGAGAGTGGGACAAGCAGCACAAGAGACTGGGACAAGCAGCACAAGAGACTGGGACAAGCAACACAAGAGACTGGGACAAGCAGCACAAGAGAGTGGGACAAGCAGCACAAGAGAGTGGGACAAGCAGCACAAGAGAGTGGGACAAGCAACACAAGAGACTGGGACAAGCAACACAAGAGAGTGGGACAAGCAGCACAAGAGACTGGGACAAGCAACACAAGAGACTGGGACAAGCAACACAAGAGACTGGGACAAGCAGCACAAGAGAGTGGGACAAGCAACACAAGAGACTGGGACAAGCAACACAAGGACTGGGACAAGCAACACAAGAGACTGGGACAAGCAGCACAAGAGACTGGGACAAGCAACACAAGAGACTGGGACAAGCAACACAAGAGACTGGGACAAGCAACACAAGAGAGTGTGACAAGCAGCATAAGAGAGTGGGACAAGCAACACAAGAGACTGGGACAAGCAACACAAGAGAGTGGGACAAGCAGCACAAGAGACTGGGACAAGCAGCACAAGAGAGTGGGACAAGCAGCATAAGAGAGTGGGACAAGCAGCACAAGAGAGAGCGACGAGCAACACAAGAGAGTGGGACAAGCAACACAAGAGAGTGGGACAAGCAGCACAAGAGAGTGTGACAAGCAGCACAAGAGAGTGTGACGAGCAGCACAATAGAGAGCGACGAGCAACACAAGAGAGTGGGACAAGCAACACAAGAGAGTGGGACAAGCAGCACAAGAGAGTGGGACAAGCAACACAAGAGAGTGGGACAAGCAACACAAGAGAGTGGGACAAGCAGCACAAGAGAGTGGGACAAGCAACACAAGAGAGTGGGACAAGCAACACAAGAGAGTGGGACAAGCAACACAAGAGAGTGGGACAAGCAACACAAGAGAGTGGGACAAGCAGCACAAGAGAGTGGGACAAGCAGCACAAGAGACTGGGACAAGCAGCACAAGAGACTGGGACAAGCAACACAAGAGACTGGGACAAGCAGCACAAGAGAGTGGGACAAGCAGCACAAGAGAGTGGGACAAGCAGCACAAGAGAGTGGGACAAGCAACACAAGAGAGTGGGACAAGCAACACAAGAGAGTGGGACAAGCAGCACAAGAGAGTGGGACAAGCAACACAAGAGACTGGGACAAGCAGCACAAGAGAGTGGGACAAGCAACACAAGAGAGTGGGACAAGCAGCACAAGAGAGTGGGACAAGCAGCACAAGAGACTGGGACAAGCAGCACAAGAGAGTGGGACAAGCAGCACAAGAGACTGGGACAAGCAGCACAAGAGACTGGGACAAGCAACACAAGAGACTGGGACAAGCAGCACAAGAGAGTGCGACAAGCAACACAAGAGACTGGGACAAGCACACAAGAGAGTGGGACAAGCACACAAGAGAGTGGGACAAGCAGCACAAGAGACTGGGACAAGCAACACAAGAGATGGGACAAGCAACACAAGAGACGGGACAAGCAACACAAGAGAGTGGGACAAGCAGCACAAGAGAGTGGGACAAGCAACACAAGAGACTGGGACAAGCAACACAAGAGAGTGGGACAAGCAGCACAAGAGACTGGGACAAGCAGCACAAGAGAGTGGGACAAGCAGCACAAGAGAGTGGGACAAGCAGCACAAGAGAGAGCGACGAGCAACACAAGAGAGTGGGACAAGCAACACAAGAGAGTGGGACAAGCAGCAAGAGAGGTGACAAGCAGCACAAGAGAGTGGGACGAGCAGCACAATAGAGAGCGACGAGCAACACAAGAGAGTGGGACAAGCAACACAAGAGAGTGGGACAAGCAGCACAAGAGAGTGGGACAAGCAACACAAGAGAGTGGGACAAGCAACACAAGAGAGTGGGACAAGCAGCACAAGAGTGGGACAAGCAGCACAAGAGAGTGGGACAAGCAACACAAGAGAGTGGACAAGCAGCACAAGAGAGTGGGACAAGCAACACAAGAGAGTGGACAAGCAGCACAGAGAGTGGGACAAGCAGCACAAGAGACTGGGACAAGCAGCACAAGAGAGTGGACAAGCAACACAAGAGACTGGGACAAGCAGCACAAGAGAGTGGGACTAGCAGCACAAGAGAGTGGGACAAGCAGCACAAGAGAGTGGGACAAGCAACACAAGAGAGTGGGACAAGCAGCACAAGAGAGTGGGACAAGCAGCAAAGAGAGTGGGACAAGCAACACAAGAGACTGGGACAAGCAGCACAAGAGAGTGGGACAAGCAGCACAAGAGAGTGGGACAAGCAGCACAAGAGAGTGGGACAAGGAACACAAGAGAGTGGGACAAGCAGCACAAGAGAGTGGGACAAGCAGCACAAGAGAGTGGGACAAGCAGCACAAGAGAGTGGGACAAGCAACACAAGAGACTGGGACAAGCAGCACAAGAGAGTGGGACAAGCAACACAAGAGAGGGACAAGCAGCACAAGAGAGTGGGACAAGCAACACAAGAGAGTGGGACAAGCAGCACAAGAGACTAGGACAAGCAGCACAAGAGAGTGGGACAAGCAGCACAAGAGAGGGGACAAGCAGCACAAGAGAGTGGGACAAGCAACACAAGAGACTGGGACAAGCAACACAAGAGACTGGGACAAGCAACACAAGAGAGTGTG
>WNGS01010150.1:36856-49670 GCA_020271785.1 Procambarus virginalis | reverse complement strand
CAGCACCACACAGCTTAACACTGGGACACCACAGCACCACACAGCTTAACACTGGGACACCACAACAACACACAGCTTAACACTGGGAACACCACAGCACCACAGCTTAACACTGGGACACCACAGCACCACACAGCTTAACACTGGGACCACACAGCACCACACAGCTTAACACTGGGACACCACAGCACCACACAGCTTAACACTGGGGACCCACAGCACCACACAGCTTAACACTGGGACACCACAGCACCACACAGCTTAACACTGGGACCCCACAGCACCACACAGCTTAACACTGGGACACCACAACACCACACAGCTTAACACTGGGACACTCAAGCACCACACAGCTTAACACTGGGACACCACAGCACCACACAGCTTAACACTGGGACACCACAACACCACACAGCTTAACACTGGGACACCACAACACCACACAGCTTAACACTGGGACACCACAGCACCACACAGCTTAACACTGGGACACCACAGCACCACACAGCTTAACACTGGGACACCACACCACACAGCTTAACACTGGGACACCACAACACCACACAGCTTAACACTGGGACACCACAGCACCACACAGCTTAACACTGGGACACCACAGCACCACACAGCTTAACACTGGGACACCACAACACCACACAGCTTAACACTGGGACACCACAACACCACACAGCTTAACACTGGGACACCACAGCACCACACAGCTTAACACTGGGACACCACAACACCACACAGCTTAACACTGGGAACCACAACACACACAGCTTAACACTGGGACACTCAGCACCACACAGCTTAACACTGGGACACCACAGCACCACACAGCTTAACACTGGGACACCACAACACCACACAGCTTAACACTGGGACACCACAAACCACACAGCTTAACACTGGGACACCACAGCACCACACAGCTTAACACTGGGACCACAGCACCACACAGCTTAACACTGGGACACCACAGCACCACACAGCTTAACACTGGGACACCACAACACCACACAGCTTAACACTGGGACACCTCAGCACCACACAGCTTAACACTGGGACACCACAGCACCACACAGCTTAACACTGGGACACCACAGCACCACACAGCTTAACACTGGGACCCACAACACCACACAGCTTAACACTGGGACACCACAAGCACCACACAGCTTAACACTGGGACACCACAACACCACACAGCTTAACACTGGGACACCACAGCACCACACAGCTTAACACTGGACACTCAGCACCACACAGCTTAACTGGGACACCACAACACCACACAGCTTAACACTGGGACACCACAACACCACACAGCTTAACACTGGGACACCACAACACCACACAGCTTAACACTGGGACACCACAACACCACACAGCTTAACACTGGGACACCACAGCACCACACAGCTTAACACTGGGACACCACAACACCACACAGCTTAACACTGGGACACCACAACACCACACAGCTTAACACTGGGACACCACAACACCACACAGCTTAACACTGGGACACCACAACACCACACAGCTTAACACTGGGACACACAGCACCACACAGCTTAACACTGGGACACCACAACACCACACAGCTTAACACTGGGACACCACAGCACCACACAGCTTAACACTGGGACACCACAGCACCACACAGCTTAACACTGGGACACCACAGCACCACACAGCTTAACACTGGGACACTTCAGCACCACACAGCTTAACACTGGGACACCACAGCACCACACAGCTTAACACTGGGACACCACAGCACCACACAGCTTAACACTGGGACACCACAACACCACACAGCTTAACACTGGGACACCACAGCACCACACAGCTTAACACTGGGACACCACACACCACACAGCTTAACACTGGGACACCACAGCACCACACAGCTTAACACTGGGACACCACAACACCACACAGCTTAACACTGGGACACCACAGCACCACACAGCTTAACACTGGGACACCACAGCACCACACAGCTTAACACTGGGACACCACAACACCACACAGCTTAACACTGGGACACCTCAGCACCACACAGCTTAACACTGGGACACCACAGCACCACACAGCTTAACACTGGGACTCCACAACACCACACAGCTTAACACTGGGACTCCACAACACCACACAGCTTAACACTGGGACACCACAGCACCACACAGCTTAACACTGGGACACCACAACACCACACAGCTTAACACTGGGACTCCACAACACCACACAGCTTAACACTGGGACACTTCAGCACCACACAGCTTAACACTGGGACACCACAGCACCACACAGCTTAACACTGGGACACCACAACACCACACAGCTTAACACTGGGACACCACAACACCACACAGCTTAACACTGGGACACTTCAGCACCACACAGCTTAACACTGGGACACCACAGCACCACACAGCTTAACACTGGGACACCACAACACCACACAGCTTAACACTGGGACACTCAGCACCACACAGCTTAACACTGGGACACCACAGCACCACACAGCTTAACACTGGGACACCACAACACCACACAGCTTAACACTGGGACACCTCAGCACCACACAGCTTAACGCTGGGACACCACAGCACCACACAGCTTAACACTGGGACTCCACAACACCACACAGCTTAACACTGGGACTCCACAACACCACACAGCTTAACACTGGGACACCACAGCACCACACAGCTTAACACTGGGACACCACAACACCACACAGCTTAACACTGGGACACCACAACACCACACAGCTTAACACTGGGACACTTCAGCACCACACAGCTTAACACTGGGACACCACAGCACCACACAGCTTAACACTGGGACACCACAGCACCACACAGCTTAACACTGGGACACCACAGCACCACACAGCTTAACACTGGGACACCACAGCACCACACAGCTTAACACTGGGACACCACAGCACCACACAGCTTAACACTGGGACACCACAGCACCACACAGCTTAACACTGGGACACCACAGCACCACACAGCTTAACACTGGGACACCACAGCACCACACAGCTTAACACTGGGACACCACAGCACCACACAGCTTAACACTGGGACACCACAGCACCACACAGCTTAACACTGGGACTCCACAACACCACACAGCTTAACACTGGGACACCACAGCACCACACAGCTTAACACTGGGACACCACAGCACCACACAGCTTAACACTGGGACACCACAACACCACACAGCTTAACACTGGGACACCACAACACCACACAGCTTAACACTGGGACACCACAGCACCACACAGCTTAACACTGGGACACCACAGCACCACACAGCTTAACACTGGGACACCACAACACCACACAGCTTAACACTGGGACACCACAACACCACACAGCTTAACACTGGGACACCACAGCACCACACAGCTTAACACTGGGACACCACAGCACCACACAGCTTAACACTGGGACACCACAACACCACACAGCTTAACACTGGGACACCACAGCACCACACAGCTTAACACTGGGACACCACAGCACCACACAGCTTAACACTGGGACACCACAACACCACACAGCTTAACACTGGGACACCACAACACCACACAGCTTAACACTGGGACACCACAGCACCACACAGCTTAACACTGGGACACCACAACACCACACAGCTTAACACTGGGACACCACAACACCACACAGCTTAACACTGGGACACCACAGCACCACACAGCTTAACACTGGGACACCACAACACCACACAGCTTAACACTGGGACACCACAGCACCACACAGCTTAACACTGGGACACCACAACACCACACAGCTTAACACTGGGACACCACAGCACCACACAGCTTAACACTGGGACACCACAGCACCACACAGCTTAACACTGGGACACCACAACACCACACAGCTTAACACTGGGACACCACAGCACCACACAGCTTAACACTGGGACACCACAGCACCACACAGCTTAACACTGGGACACCACAACACCACACAGCTTAACACTGGGACACCAGCACCACACAGCTTAACACTGGGACACCACAGCACCACACAGCTTAACACTGGGACACCACAGCACCACACAGCTTAACACTGGGACACCACAACACCACACAGCTTAACACTGGGACACCACAGCACCACACAGCTTAACACTGGGACACCACAGCACCACACAGCTTAACACTGGGACACCACAGCACCACACAGCTTAACACTGGGACACCACAGCACCACACAGCTTAACACTGGGACACCACAGCACCACACAGCTTAACACTGGGACACCACAGCACCACACAGCTTAACACTGGGACACCACAACACCACACAGCTTAACACTGGGACACCACAGCACCACACAGCTTAACACTGGGACACCACAGCACCACACAGCTTAACACTGGGACACCACAACACCACACAGCTTAACACTGGGACACCACAGCACCACACAGCTTAACACTGGGACACCACAACACCACACAGCTTAACACTGGGACACCACAGCACCACACAGCTTAACACTGGGACACCACAGCACCACACAGCTTAACACTGGGACACCACAACACCACACAGCTTAACACTGGGACACCACAACACCACACAGCTTAACACTGGGACACCACAGCACCACACAGCTTAACACTGGGACTCCACAACACCACACAGCTTAACACTGGGACACCACACACCACACAGCTTAACACTGGGACACCACAGCACCACACAGCTTAACACTGGGACACCACAGCACCACACAGCTTAACACTGGGACACCACAACACCACACAGCTTAACACTGGGACACCACAACACCACACAGCTTAACACTGGGACACCACAGCACCACACAGCTTAACACTGGGACACCACAACACCACACAGCTTAACACTGGGACACCACAACACCACACAGCTTAACACTGGGACACTTCAGCACCACACAGCTTAACACTGGGACACCACAGCACCACACAGCTTAACACTGGGACACCACAACACCACACAGCTTAACACTGGGACACCACAACACCACACAGCTTAACACTGGGACACTTCAGCACCACACAGCTTAACACTGGGACACCACAGCACCACACAGCTTAACACTGGGACACCACAACACCACACAGCTTAACACTGGGACACCACAGCACCACACAGCTTAACACTGGGACACACAGCACCACACAGCTTAACACTGGGACACCACAACACCACACAGCTTAACACTGGGACACCTCAGCACCACACAGCTTAACACTGGGACACCACAGCACCACACAGCTTAACACTGGGACACCACAACACCACACAGCTTAACACTGGGACTCCACAACACCACACAGCTTAACACTGGGACACCACAGCACCACACAGCTTAACACTGGGACACCACAACACCACACAGCTTAACACTGGGACACCACAACACCACACAGCTTAACACTGGGACACTTCAGCACCACACAGCTTAACACTGGGACACAACACCACACAGCTTAACACTGGGACACCACAGCACCACACAGCTTAACACTGGGACACCACAACACCACACAGCTTAACACTGGGACACCACAACACCACACAGCTTAACACTGGGACACCACAGCACCACACAGCTTAACACTGGGACACCACAGCACCACACAGCTTAACACTGGGACACCACAGCACCACACAGCTTAACACTGGGACACCACAGCACCACACAGCTTAACACTGGGACACCACAGCACCACACAGCTTAACACTGGGACTCCACAACACCACACAGCTTAACACTGGGACACCACAGCACCACACAGCTTAACACTGGGACACCACAGCACCACACAGCTTAACACTGGGACACCACAACACCACACAGCTTAACACTGGGACACCACAGCACCACACAGCTTAACACTGGGACACCACAGCACCACACAGCTTAACACTGGGACACCACAGCACCACACAGCTTAACACTGGGACACCACAGCACCACACAGCTTAACACTGGGACACCACAACACCACACAGCTTAACACTGGGACACCACAGCACCACACAGCTTAACACTGGGACACCACAACACCACACAGCTTAACACTGGGACACCACAGCACCACACAGCTTAACACTGGGACACACAGCACCACACAGCTTAACACTGGGACACCACAGCACCACACAGCTTAACACTGGGACACCACAGCACCACACAGCTTAACACTGGGACACCACAGCACCACACAGCTTAACACTGGGACACCACAGCACCACACAGCTTAACACTGGGACACCACAGCACCACACAGCTTAACACTGGGACACCACAGCACCACACAGCTTAACACTGGGACACCACAGCACCACACAGCTTAACACTGGGACACCACAGCACCACACAGCTTAACACTGGGACACCACAGCACCACACAGCTTAACACTGGGACACCACAGCACCACACAGCTTAACACTGGGACACCACAACACCACACAGCTTAACACTGGGACACCACAGCACCACACAGCTTAACACTGGGACACCACAGCACCACACAGCTTAACACTGGGACACCACAGCACCACACAGCTTAACACTGGGACACCACAGCACCACACAGCTTAACACTGGGACACCACAGCACCACACAGCTTAACACTGGGACTCCACAACACCACACAGCTTAACACTGGGACACCACAGCACCACACAGCTTAACACTGGGACACCACAGCACCACACAGCTTAACACTGGGACACCACAACACCACACAGCTTAACACTGGGACACCACAACACCACACAGCTTAACACTGGGACACACAGCACCACACAGCTTAACACTGGGACACCACAGCACCACACAGCTTAACACTGGGACACCACAGCACCACACAGCTTAACACTGGGACACCACAACACCACACAGCTTAACACTGGGACACCAC
Organism: Procambarus virginalis; assembly: GCA_020271785.1. Taxonomy (NCBI): domain Eukaryota; kingdom Metazoa; phylum Arthropoda; class Malacostraca; order Decapoda; family Cambaridae; genus Procambarus; species Procambarus virginalis. The sequence goes on along the minus strand of WNGS01010150.1, from coordinate 42,689 downwards.
AGCACCACACAGCTTAACACTGGGACACCACAACACCACACAGCTTAACACTGGGACACCACAACACCACACAGCTTAACACTGGGACACTTCAGCACCACACAGCTTAACACTGGGACACCACAACACCACACAGCTTAACACTGGGACACCACAGCACCACACAGCTTAACACTGGGACACCACAACACCACACAGCTTAACACTGGGACACCACAACACCACACAGCTTAACACTGGGACACCACAGCACCACACAGCTTAACACTGGGACACCACAACACCACACAGCTTAACACTGGGACACCACAGCACCACACAGCTTAACACTGGGACACCACAGCACCACACAGCTTAACACTGGGACACCACAGCACCACACAGCTTAACACTGGGACACCACAGCACCACACAGCTTAACACTGGGACACCACAACACCACACAGCTTAACACTGGGACACCACAGCACCACACAGCTTAACACTGGGACTCCACAGCACCACACAGCTTAACACTGGGACACCACAGCACCACACAGCTTAACACTGGGACACCCAGCACCACACAGCTTAACACTGGGACACCACAGCACCACACAGCTTAACACTGGGACACCACAGCACCACACAGCTTAACACTGGGACACCACAACACCACACAGCTTAACACTGGGACACCACAGCACCACACAGCTTAACACTGGGACACCACAGCACCACACAGCTTAACACTGGGACACCACAACACCACACAGCTTAAACTGGGACACTTCAGCACCACACAGCTTAACACTGGGACACCACAGCACCACACAGCTTAACACTGGGACACCACAACACCACACAGCTTAACACTGGGACACCACAGCACCACACAGCTTAACACTGGGACACCACAGCACCACACAGCTTAACACTGGGACTCCACAACACCACACAGCTTAACACTGGGACACCACAGCACCACACAGCTTAACACTGGGACACCACACACCACACAGCTTAACACTGGGACACCACAACACCACACAGCTTAACACTGGGACACCACAGCACCACACAGCTTAACACTGGGACACCACACACCACACAGCTTAACACTGGGACACCACAACACCACACAGCTTACACTGGGACACCACAGCACCACACAGCTTAACACTGGGACCCAAACACCACACAGCTTAACACTGGGACACCACAGCACCACACAGCTTAACACTGGGACACCACAACACCACACAGCTTAACACTGGGACACCACAACACCACACAGCTTAACACTGGGACACTTCACACCACACAGCTTACACTGGGACACCACAGCACCACACAGCTTAACACTGGGACACCACAGCACCACACAGCTTAACACTGGGACACCACAGCACCACACAGCTTAACACTGGGACACCACAGCACCACACAGCTTAACACTGGGACACCACACACCACACAGCTTAACACTGGGACACTTCAGCACCACACAGCTTAACACTGGGACACCACAGCACCACACAGCTTAACACTGGGACACCACAGCACCACACAGCTTAACACTGGGACCTTCAGCACCACACAGCTTAACACTGGGACACCACAGCACCACACAGCTTAACACTGGGACACCACAACACCACACAGCTTAACACTGGGACACCACAGCACCACACAGCTTAACACTGGGACACCACAGCACCACACAGCTTAACACTGGGACACCACAACACCACACAGCTTAACACTGGGACCCCCAGCACCACACAGCTTAACACTGGACACCACAGCACCACACAGCTTAACACTGGGACTCCACAACACCACACAGCTTAACACTGGGACACCACAACACCACACAGCTTAACACTGGGACACCACAGCACCACACAGCTTAACTGGGATCACACACACCACCAGCTTAACACTGGGACTCCACAACACCACACAGCTTAACACTGGGACACCACAGCACCACACAGCTTAACACTGGGACACCACAGCACCACACAGCTTAACACTGGGACACCACACACCACACAGCTTAACACTGGGACTCCACAACACCACACAGCTTAACACTGGGACACCACAGCACCACACAGCTTAACACTGGGACACCACAACACCACACAGCTTAACACTGGGACACCACAACACCACACAGCTTAACACTGGGACACTCAGCACCACACAGCTTAAACACTGGGACTCCACAACCACACAGCTTAACACTGGGACACCACAGCACCACACAGCTTAACACTGGGACACCACACACCACACAGCTTAACACTGGGACACCCACACCACACAGCTTAACACTGGGACACTTCAGCACCACACAGCTTAACACTGGGAACCACAACACCACACAGCTTAACACTGGGACACCTCAGCACCACACAGCTTAACACTGGACACCACAGCACCACACAGCTTAACACTGGGACACCACAGCACCACACAGCTTAACACTGGGACCTCAGCACCACACAGCTTAACACTGGGACACCACAGCACCACACAGCTTAACACTGGGACACCACAGCACCACACAGCTTAACACTGGGACTCCACAACACCACACAGCTTAACACTGGGACACCACAGCACCACACAGCTTAACACTGGGACACCAGCACCACACAGCTTAACACTGGGACACTTCAGCACCACACAGCTTAACACTGGGACACTTCAGCACCACACAGCTTAACACTGGGACTCCACACCCACACAGCTTAACACTGGGACCACAGCACCACACAGCTTAACACTGGGACACCACAGCACCACACAGCTTAACACTGGGACACCACACACCACACAGCTTAACACTGGGACACTTCAGCACCACACAGCTTAACACTGGGACACCACAACACCACACAGCTTAACACTGGACACCACACACCACACAGCTTAACGCTGGGACACCACAGCACCACACAGCTTAACACTGGGACTCCACAACACCACACAGCTTAACACTGGGACNCAGCACCACACAGCTTAATACTGGGACACCACAACACCACACAGCTTAACACTGGGACACCACAACACCACACGCTTAACGCTGGGACACCACAACACCACACAGCTTAATACTGGGACACCACGGCACCACACAGCTTAACGCTGGGACAACACACCACCACACAGTTTAACGCTGGGACACCACAGAACCACACAGCTTAACACTGGGACACCACAGCACCACACAGCTTAACACTGGAACACCACAGCACCACAAAGTTTAACAATGGGACACCACAGCACCACAAAGTTTAACACTGGTACACCACAGCACCACAAATTTTAACACTGGGACACCACAGCACCACAAAGTTTAACACTGGGACACCACAGCACCACAAAGTTTAACACTGGGACACCACAGCACCACAAAGTTTAACACTGGTACACCACAGCACCACAAATTTTAACACTGGGACACCACAGCACCACAAAGTTTAACACTGGGACACCACAGCACCACAAAATTTAACACTGGGACACCACAGCACCACAAAGTTTAACACTGGGACACCACAGCACCACAAAGTTTAAATTAACACTGGTACACCTCAGCACCACAAAGTTTAACACTGGGACACCACAGCACCACAAAGTTTAACACTGGGACACCACAGCACCACAAAGTTTAACACTGGGAAACCACAGCACCACAAAGTTTAACACTGGGACACCACAGCACCACAAAGTTTAACACTGGGACACAGAAGCACCACACAGCTTAACACTGGGACACCACAGCACCACACAGCTTATACTGGGACACTTCAGCACCACACAGCTTAACACTGGGACACCACAGCACCACACAGCTTAATACTGGGACACCACAACACCACACAGCTTAACACTGGGACACCACAACACCACACAGCTTAATACTGGGACACCACAACACCACACAGCTTAACACTGGGACACCTCAGCACCACACAGCTTAACACTGGGACTCCACAGCACCACACAGCTTAACACTGGGACTCCACAACACCACACAGCTTAACACTGGGACACCTCAGCACCACACAGCTTAACGCTGGGACACCACAGCACCACACAGCTTAACACTGGGACTCCACAACACCACACAGCTTAACACTGGGACTCCACAACACCACACAGCTTAACACTGGGACACCACAGCACCACACAGCTTAACACTGGGACACCACAACACCACACAGCTTAACACTGGGACACCACAGCACCACACAGCTTAACACTGGGACACCACAACACCACACAGCTTAACACTGGGACACCACAACACCACACAGCTTAACACTGGGACACTTCAGCACCACACAGCTTAACACTGGGACTCCACAGCACCACACAGCTTAACACTGGGACACCACAGCACCACTCAGCTTAACACTGGGACACCACAGCACCACACAGCTTAACACTGGGACACCTCAGCACCACACAGCTTAACACTGGGACACCACAGCACCACACAGCTTAACACTGGGAATCCACAGCACCACACAGCTTAACACTGGGACACCACAGCACCACACAGCTTAACACTGGGACACCACAGCACCACACAGCTTAACGCTGGGACAACACAACACCACACAGCTTAACGCTGGGACACCACAACACCACACAGCTTAACGCTTGGACACCACAACACCACACAGCTTAATACTGGGACACCACAACACCACACAGCTTAACGCTGGGACACCACAGCACCACACAGCTTAACACTGGGACTCCACAGCACCACACAGCTTAACACTGGGACACCACAGCACCACACAGCTTAACACTGGGACACCACAGCACCACACAGCTTAACACTGGGACACCACAACACCACACAGCTTAACACTGGGACTCCACAACACCACACAGCTTAACACTGGGACACCACAACACCACACAGCTTAACACTGGGACACCACAACACCACACAGCTTAACACTGGGACACCACAACACCACACAGCTTAACACTGGGACACCACAACACCACACAGCTTAACACTGGGACACCACAACACCACACAGCTTAACACTGGGACACTTCAGCACCACACAGCTTAACACTGGGACTCCACAGCACCACACAGCTTAACACTGGGACACCACAGCACCACACAGCTTAACACTGGGACACCACAACACCACACAGCTTAACACTGGGACACCACAACACCACACAGCTTAACACTGGGACACTTCAGCACCACACAGCTTAACACTGGGACTCCACAGCACCACACAGCTTAACACTGGGACACCACAGCACCACACAGCTTAACACTGGGACACCACAGCACCACACAGCTTAACACTGGGACACCTCAGCACCACACAGCTTAACACTGGGACACCACAGCACCACACAGCTTAACACTGGGAATCCACAGCACCACACAGCTTAACACTGGGACACCACAGCACCACACAGCTTAACACTGGGACACCACAGCACCACACAGCTTAACGCTGGGACACCACAACACCACACAGCTTAACGCTGGGACACCACAGCACCACACAGCTTAACGCTGGGACACACACAACACCACACAGCTTAATACTGGGACACCACAACACCACACAGCTTAACACTGGGACACCACAGCACCACACAGCTTAACACTGGGACACCACAGCACCACACAGCTTAACACTGGGACACTCAGCACCACACAGCCTAATACTGGGACACCACAGCACCACACAGCTTAACACTGGGACACCACAGCACCACACAGCTAACACTGGGACACCACAGCACCACACAGCTTAACACTGGGACACCAAGCACCACACAG
>WNGS01010149.1:0-24979 GCA_020271785.1 Procambarus virginalis | reverse complement strand
TTTGTAGAGCATTCTAGTTTGATTAAGTCGTCTCTTGAATATCAAAACTGTATTTATTTCTGGTGTGGTGCTCGTGGGTTCTGTTACAACATTCAATAAAGCTTTTGAGGTCAGGATTGGCATTACAGTTCAGCGTTTTATATATGTATAATACACATGAGAGAATGTGCAGTGACTTAATATCTAACATATTCAGAGATTTGAGTAGGGGTACCGAGTGATGTCTGGGGCCAGAGTTGGATATTGTCCTAATAGCAGCTTTGTGTTGAGTAATTAGAGGACATAAATGATTTTGGGTAGTAGAACCCCAAGCACAAATACCATAGTTGAGGTATGGATAGATGAGGGAGTAATAGAGAGTAACCAGGGCAGGGCGGGTACATAATATCTGATCTTAGAAAGAATGCCAACAGTTTTTTAAATTTTTTTTTTATATATTTAGAATGTGTCCCTGGAAACTCAGCTTGTGATCAATGAGAACGCCAAGGAATTTTCCATCTAGTTTGTTACAAATTTGGGTATTGTTTATTTGAGATTTATTTGATTAGAGGATTTATTGCCAAACAGCATAAAGAAAGTTTTGTCAATGTTAAGGGTGAGTTTGTGGCAGTTAGCCAAAGATGGACTTTATTTAGCTCAGTATTTACTGTGGCATTTACAGCAAGGGGGATCAGGACTGGAGTAAATGAAGGTTGTGTCGTTCAGCAAATAGAATTGGTTTGAGGTGTTGGGAGGTATTTGGAAGGTCATTAACCCCTTAACTGCGTTGCCTCCAAATATGACACCCCCCCCGCAGTGCGCAGGAAATAAATTCTCTGGAAAAAATTCCTTTTTTCTTTTTAAAGTGTCAGAAACCCTTCCCTCAGTATGGGTATGTAGAAAAAAAATCGAAATGTACTTACTTGGGCTGCTATGGGGTCCGTAAGTTGGGACAAAGTTAAATGACAAAGTTAATTCCCCAAATTAGAAATCTTCGTATGAAGAAAGATTAACAAAGCTTAAATTGCATTCACTGGAAAGGCGAAGAGTTAGGGGTGACATGATAGAGGTTTACAATGGATGAATGGCCATAACAAAGGAGATATTAATAGGGTATCAAAAGTATCAACACAAGACAGAACACGAAACAATGGGTATATTGGATAAGTTTAGATTTAGGAAAGACTTGGGTAAATACTGGTTCAGTAACAGGGTTGTTGATTTGTGGAACCAATTACCGCGTAACGTGGTGGAGGTGGGGTCCCTCGATTGTTTCAAGCGCGGGTTGGACAAGTATATGAGTGGGATTGGGTGGTTATAGATAGGAGCTGCCTCGTATGGGCCAATAGGCCTTCTGCAGTTACCTTTGTTCTTATGTTAATAGCAGCTGCCTCGTATGGGCCACTAGGAGCTGCCTCGTATGGGCCAATAGGAGCTGCCTCGTATGGGCCAATAGGAGCTGCCTCGTATGGGCCAATAGGAGCTGCCTCATATTGGCCAATAGGAGCTGCCTCGCGTGGGCCAATAGGAGCTTGCCGGCCTTCATGGGCCAATAGGACCTGCCTCGTATGGGCAATAGGAGCTGCCTCGTATGGGCCAATAGGAGCTGCCTCATATGGGCCAATAGCAGCTGCCTCATATATATATGGGCCAATAGCAGCTGCCTCGTATGGGCCAATAGCAGCTGCCTTGTATATGCCAACAGCAGCTGCCTCGTATGGGACAATAAGAGCTGCCTCGTATGGGCCAATAGGAGCATTTGGCCATGAACACATTCAGAACACCTCGAGTGAGAGCAGCCACACCCAGCCAGTCTCCCTCACTCCAACATCTTACTCGCCAATATTGCTCCTCCCACCATAAGAACATAAGAAACAAAGGCAACTGCAGAAGGCCTATTGGCCCATACGAGGCAGCTCCTATTTATAACCACCCAATCCCACTCATATACATGTCCAACCCATGCTTGAAACAATCGAGGGACCCCACCTCCACAATGTTACGCGGCAATTGGTTCCACAAATCAACAACCCTGTTACTGAACCAGTATTTACCCAAGTCTTTCCTAAATCTAAACTTATCCAATTTATACCCATTGTTTCGCGTTCTGTCCTGTGTTGATACTTTAAATACCCTATTAATATCCCCTTTGTTATGTCCATTCATCCACTTGTAAACCTCTATCATGTCACCCCTAACTCTTCGCCTTTCCAGTGAATGCAAATTAAGCTTTGTTAATCTTTCTTCATATGAAAGATTTCTAATTTGGGGAATTAACTTAGTCATCCTACGATGGACACGTTCAAGTGAATTTATATCCATTCTATAATATGGCGACCAAAACTGAACTGCATAATCTAAATGGGGCCTAACCAGAGCAAGATATAGCTTGAGAACCACACCAGGTGTCTTGTTACTTACGCTGCGATTAATAAATCCGAGTGTCCGATTTGCCTTATTACGAACATTTATGCATTGATCCTTTTGTTTTAAATTCTTACTAATTATAACTCCCAGATCCCTTTCGCAATCCGACTTCGCAATCTCAACACCATCTAGCTCGTATCTTGTAACTCTATCATCATTACCTAGCCTCAGAACTTTACATTTATCAGCATTAAACTGCATCTGCCAGTCCTTTGACCATTTCAAAACCCTATCTAGATCAACTTGAAGTGATAGTGAGTCCTCCTCCGAATTAATTTCCCTACCGATTTTCGTATCATCGGCAAATTTGCAAATGTTGCTACTCAAACCTGAATCTAAATCATTTATATATATTATAAACAACAGAGGTCCCAAGACAGAGCCTTGAGGCACTCCACTTACAACATTTTCCCACTCTGACTTGACTCCATTTATACTAACTCTCTGTTTCCTTTGGTATAGCCATGCCCTAATCCAGCTTAATATAGCACCCCCAATACCATGAGCCTCTATCTTTTTAATCAGTCTTTCATGTGGCACTGTATCGAAAGCTTTGCTAAAGTCAAGGTACACAACATCACAATCCTTACCACTATCAACTGCCTCAACTATGCTAGAATAAAAAGATAACAAATTTGTTAAACATGAACGGCCATTTATAAAACCATGTTGCGACTCAATTATTAATTTATGTTTTTCAAGATGAAGACGAATTTTATTTGCTATTATAGATTCGAGTAACTTTCCCACAATAGACGTTAGGCTAATTGGTCGATAGTTAGACGCAAGTGATCTATCTCCTTTCTTAAAAACTGGTATCACATTAGGAACTTTCCAAAACTCTGGTACTCTGCCTGACTCTATTGATTTATTAAATATGATTGACAGTGGGTCACAAAGCTCCTCTTTGCATTCTTTCAACACTCTGGCAAACACTTCATCTGGCCCTGGGGATTTGTTTGGTTTGAGTTTTACTATTTGTTTAAGAACATCCTCCCTGGTAACTGCTAAACTCGTCAACCTGTCCTCGTCCCCACCCACATAGACTTGTTGGGCTGAAGGCATATTGTTAAGTTCCTCTTTAGTAAATACAGATACAAAATATTTATTAAAAATACTACTCATCTCTTCATCACTATCTGTTATTTGACCTGTCTCAGTTTTTAATGGACCTATCCTTTCCCTAGTCTTAGTTCGATATAACTGAAAAAACCCTTTAGGATTTGTCTTTGCTTGCCCTGCTATACGAACTTCATAGTTTCTTTTTGCTTTCCTTATCTCTTTTTTAACATTTCTAACTAGTTGTACGAATTCCTGTTCTAAAGTGACCTCCCCATTTTTAATCCTTTTGTACCAAGCTCTCTTTTTACCTATAAGATTCTTCAAATTCTTTGTTATCCACTTTGGGTTATTAGTAATCGATCTATTCAATTTGTGTGGTATTCTACGTTCCTGTGCTTTGTTTAGAATATTCTTAAATACGTTATAAATTGAATCTACATCGAAATCCCCATTTACATCACCTATCGCTGGGTTCATGTCTCGCTCCAAGACCGGCCCACACCCCATACCCAAGACTTTCCAATCAATTTGACCCAAAAAATTTCTTAGGCTATTAAAATCAGCTTTTCGAAAATCTGGCACTTTAACAGAATTTTCTCCTATAGGTCTATTCCATTCTATGCTAAATCTGATTTCTTTGTGATCACTGTTCCCTAGCTCACTCCCTATTTCGATGTCATTAATTTGTGTTTCCCTGTTAGTTAACACTAAATCTAAAATATTATTTTCCCGTGTTGGTACCTTAATGTGTTGCGTAAGAAAGCAATCGTCAATTAATTCTAGAAAATCTTCTGCTTCACTAGTTTTTTTAGTTTAGTTCATTTATTATGCACCCCATACCCATCTTGTGGGCGGTAGTGGAAAGGGTTACAGAGGCACATAATGGGCTCAGGGACTGAACCCCACAATTCATTTAGCTAAGCAAGTTACAATCTTGATGAGCTAGTTACAAAATTCAATATAAGTCGTCACATCAACAATGGGTTCGAGATCGACCTCAAGTACAGGTTCTAAATTAAGCAACTGACATATGTGGAGAGCTAGTGTCAAAATTTATATGTTTGTCCTGCACACCGCCTCCCATCCAGTGGGCAGCGGTGGATAGGTTACAATCACTCAGTTACTACCTACAGTTAGCAAACTGGGGATATTTGGCTTCCCTGTTTTGTTCAACCAGTTTATTCCACTCAAATTAAAGTCACCCATGACATAAATACTGTTAGATCTAGATGCCCTAGATATTTCATCCCATAGATGCTTTGCTTCCATTCTGTCTAAATTTGGTGGCCTATATATAACTCCTATTATAATATTATTTGCTTTTTCGTTTAATTCTATCCAAATAGTTTCTGTGTGTGGCTAAGTTTTGATTCCCTCTTTGAGACTACATTTCAAATTGTCCCTAACGTATATGGCTACTCCACCTCCTCGTCTAATATATCTATCTGTGTGAAATAGTTTAAATCCATTTATTTGATATTCGGCTAATAGTTCTCTATTATCAACATTCATCCACGTTTCGGTAAGTGCAATAATATCTATTTTTTCTGTGCAGACAAGAGCATTTAATTCGTTAATTTTATTTCTTAGACTTCTACTGTTTGTGTAATATACCATAAGTGAATTGTTATTTTGAGGCCCTTCTCTTTCCCTGATCATTTTGCCAATTCCTTTCTCCCGCAAACACATACTTTTATTACATCCTTCCTCCAAATCAATTCCCATACCTCTATCTACTAACAGTTTAAACCCAAACAAACACCTCTAACCACTTCCTCCAACGAGTTTGCAACAGCAACAACCCCAGCTCTCGATAGATGCACCCCATCTCGAGCATACATTTCATTTCTTCCATAGAAGTGTTCCCAGTTGTCTATATAAGATATTGCATTAGATTTGCAATATCTTTCCAGCCTGCAATTGACACCAAGTGCCCTCGACATCCATTCATTTCCCACTCCCTTTCTTGGAAGAATGCCACATATGATCGGGATTCCTCCCTTGCTCCTAACTAATTCTATTGCTGTCTTGAATTTCAGTATTAGTTCCTCACTTCTAACTCTCCCAACATCATTACCCCCTACACTAATACAAATAATGGGTTTGTTCCCATTTCCCGTCATAATATCTTTCATGTTTCCAACAATATCACCAATTCCAGCTCCCGGATAGCAAACTCTTAATCTGTTCCCCCTATCTCTGGCACAAAACGTTCTGTCTAAATACCTCACCTGGGAATCTCCCACAACCAAAATTTGCTTCGGTACCTCCTTAACTTTCTGAGCACCCTGAGGGGCCCGCGCTTCGCCGCTCCTTGCTGATTTCTTTTCGGACTATAACACCATACTGTTATAGTTCTTATTACATATGTTCTATATACCTATCTACATGTTTTATTTACCAGAACTATGCAAGTAAGCTGGTATTGTGTCCAAACAGTACAGTGGCCACCATACACTGCATGAAAAATCACACAGCAGACGACGCTACAATTACGTCACCTCCCTCACCAAAATAGCTCCTCTCAGCATTCTCCTGTTGCTGTTCTTACACTATACACACACACTATATACACCCATGTACATATGTTTTGCCCATAGCGAACCACTAAGCTAGTATGGTGAGGAAAACAAGAGTGGCTGCCACACACACAATGAGGCTACCTCAATTCTCTCCCTCCCTCCCTCACCAAAATTCCTCCTTCCACAATACTACGCACAACGATAATTATAACCACAATCCTGGTCACTAATTCCTGTAAATGAATAATCGACCACATGTTTATTTTGAAAAGGAACCTAAGAAATCATTTGAAGATTCCTAGATGGACGAAATAATGCTGTGGTGCTGTGAACATCGTGAACAGCATTGAATCACTGATATTTGAACATATCAGTGATTCATTATCACACTCAGGCTCTTCTATACCAGTCATTATCTTCTGAACCAGTCATTATCACACTCAGGCTCTTCTATAACACTATCATAGCTAAATAATACAAGTTATATATATATATTTTGACATTATTAGGTGATGCTGTGGTCACACGCTGAACAGCAGTGCTGTGCGCTCATGCTGCGAGCGCCAGCCTTGGTTGCTCACTCACTACTGAGGCTCCCACACCCGGGAATGTGGACCACGATTTTTTTTAAAGATGGCGTCTGTTTACAAGAGCCCTGAGGAAGCTGATGTGAACCCCATATAGCCGCGGGAGTTTTGAATGGAGTGTGAAAAATACAAATACCCAGAGGCGCGTTGCGCAAACCAGACGTGAGCCTAGCGCGTTGCGCAGTTTAAGGGTTAATGAAGATGAGAAAGAGGAGAGGGCTAAGTATGCTGCCCTGAGGAACACCAATGTTGATGGGTAGGGTGGGAGAAATTTAATTATTCACAGAAACATACTGAAGCCTGTCAGTAAGGTAAGATTTGAGGTATTGCAGGGAGTGTCCTCTGACTCCATAATAATGTAATTTAAGAAGAAGGTTTTGGTGGTTGACAGTGTCAAAAGCCTTATGCAGGTCCACAAATAACCCAACAGGGAACTCATTTTTATCAAGAGCTGCACGAATTAAGTTAATCATACTAATAAGTGCATGTTAGTGCTTTTTTGGGTCTGAAGCCATATTGGCAAGAGCTAAGTATATTGTGTTTGGCCAGATAAGAGTAAAGCTGCTTGTAGATTAGTTTTTCCAAAAATTTTGATAAGTTAGGCAGGATTGATATAGGTCTGTAGTTGTTAACATCTGTGAGATCACCACATTTGTGGACAGGGGTTACTCTCGCTTTTTTTTTAGAATATCTGGAAAGGTTTGGAGTTCAAGTGACTTGTTGACGAGCAATGCAATTGCAGGGGCTAAGGATCTGGATTTTTTTTTGTAAATTAATGTTGGTATCTCCTCAAGGGCACTAGACTTGGTTTTAAGGGAAAGGATTATCTCATTGACGTCAGTGGAATTAGTAGGCTTTAGGTACAGAGACTGTGGATAGTTACCTGTAAGATAGTCCTTAACATCAGTACTGGAAGATGGAATATCATTTGCAAGGGATGACCCAATGGAAGAGAAGAACCTATTGAACTCAATAGCAGAATCAGAGGCTGAAAGCTGACCATCGTTATTGGACAGGAGTGTTGGTTTGTTGTTTAAAATCTTCTTTGATCCCAATATTTGTGAAATTGTGCTCCAAGTTTTTTTAATGTTGCTCTTTATTTGGGTAAATTTATCTTCGTAGTATTTAGTTTTGGCTCGTCTAATTATCTTAGATAGCAATAACGAGTAATTCTTTGAGAATTCTTTGGAGATGGTTCCTAACCTATACCTCTTCTCAAGGTCATGTTTTTTTATTAATGGATTTAAGTATACCCTTTGTAAGCCAGGGATTGTTAAGCCTTTGGGTTGTGACTGTTTTGTAAGCATAGGACAGTGGGTGTTATAAAGGCTAAGAGTTTTTTGAAGAAAAGATTGCACTGCTAGGTTGATATCCCCTATGTTACCTAACTCGGACTCCCAGTTGACATTATCAGCAGCAGTTATAAAATTGTCTATCGCAGATTCATTGTGCAGCCTAAAACTTATCTCCCTTGACTCTAGAGGTGGTTTGTTAATGTTAGTTAAGAGAAATGTGGGGTAATGGTCTGTAGTGCTATCGGTGATTATACCTGAAGTAAGCGGAGAGGTTATGTTGGTCCAGATGTGATCTAGAGTCGTGGCAGTACTATTAGTGATTCTAGTAGGTCTAGTGATTAAGGGTATGAGGAAGCAGGAATTCATACAGTTGAGGAAGCTAACAGCAGTAGGGTGTTCAGGCTCGCAGAGGTCAATATTAAAGTCCCCTGCGATAATTAGATGTTTTTTGTTCAGTCTGTTATCGAGTATTAGATTACTAAGGTTTGAATTGAATTCGGACACATCAGTGTAAGGAATTCTATAGACTGCACCCACAGACAGGATAGACTCGGCACCCTTGACTCTAAAACTGGCGAAGATATACTCCCCACAGCAGTCTCTAGTTCTAATTACTTTTAAGCATGTTAGTTCTTGGTGATAGTAAAGAGCAGTACCACCACCTCTCTGAATTTGACGACAGTTGTGAATTGCCGAGTAGTTAGGCATGTTAAAGAGTTGAGTAGTATCCTCTTTCAACCACGTTTCAGTAAGTGTAATAAAAGAGAATTTGTTGTCAATAGTTTCAATCAAGGCACTAACATCATCGAAGTGTTTACCTAGGGATCTAACATTCAAGTTGATTACAGAGATATTGTGATTATGTGTTAACACATTGTTTACGTCATGTGCTGTAAAATATCTGCAATTTAGATCATTAAAGTGATGATTGTCATTGATAGTGGATAAGAGGTTTAGTTCAGGGTCTAAACTTGCCTGCATAAAAAGGCTGGTTGCAGGAAAACAAGGCAAGAATGGCAAATTACAAAATAGAATTATGATATAAATATATAAAGGGGAAAAAATATATAAACAAGTCTATACAAAACACAAACAAAATGAACAAAAAAAGAAAAAATGAGGTAGCTTACAAGGGGCTTACAGGTACTCTCAGTTACACTGTAAAGTAACAATTTGCATAATTGAGACACAGGCAAAGCCAGGGGTACAATGGAGTAAGAGAGTATGGCGAGGCTAGGCAACCTAGGTAATAAATGAAATCAAAGAAAAAAGTTGAATAATAAACATAGGCAAATTTAAGCTAAAGATTATTAACTGAAAGTAGTTTAGTTATGATCGTATAATTAAAAAGACCTGAAGAAATATTAAAGCACTCTGTTAATTACGTCCAGAAAATGACTAGTAAAAGGTAAATTAAAAATTAATTAAAAAAGTGAAACAAAGAGAAATTAGGATACCTAGCCCGCACTAGGTGACAAGGGGGTTAATTATGTTGACTCATTGGGAGTGATAATAAGGTGAGACAAACCACATTGATTGAGGAAAGTGTTGAGGTTATCCTCATTTGCAATTGTAAACATTTTACCTGTTGATGTTTTTCTTACTTTAATCAAGCCATCTCTAACGAAGCACTGATGAATCGCGTTTGGGTTTTGATGACGGATTTGACGCAGGCGGTAGAGGAGTTGCTGTCTTTTTCTAGTCAAGCACTCGTTTATGTAGATTCCCTTTCGTTGGGATGCAACTGTTTGGACAAGATGCGATTTCATGGACTAGGAGGCCAATTTAAGGCGAATTCTTCGCTGGTTTTGTCCTGATGGGTTCGTTTTGCCTACTCTATAGGTAGCAATAATGTCTGTTTTGTTTAGAGAGAGCTGCAATTCATTTTTTAAGAGATCCTGAACAATTTCAATACACTTTTCACCTTCGCTTTGCTTGGGACAACACAACTACAGTGTCAAGCAGCTTTTGCTGATCTTGTTCATCCTGGGTGACGGAACGTTGGGCGGATAATGTACTGATACATGCAGTCATTTTGCTGAGAGCTTCCTCTTGTTTTTTTATGGCTTCATCAGATTTCAGACGAATGTTTTCCTCACGGAGATCATTCAAGTCATGCTGGAGTTGATCTCGACTAGCCCTTAAGTTTCTAATATCCTCCTGGAGGAGGGTTATTTCTTGTTGTTGTTGATGGAGGTTCGAACAGTTTGCTTGATTTTCGGATTGAAGACTCAAGATGATCGTATTTTGAGCCTCAAGGACTGAGCACAACTTTTTGAACCACTGATTATCAGCCCAGTTAGGGAAATCCGGTGAGGGACCAGAAGCACGCTTGAATCTCTCGTAAACAGTGATGTAAGAATGGAAGTAGGAGAGGATTGAGAGGACACCGCTCCCTGGCTCAATGGGGTGGAGGGGAGGGCAGCACCGCCGCCATAGGCCCCAGAGCTTGCAGAGGGAGAAACACAATGACTGTCAGTATTTGCAAGAATTTATCACTCGGTGTTTAATGAATCTACATTTATTATTTCTTAAGATTTAATAATCTTTCAATATTAATTATTTAATATGTCATATCTTGAATCTACATTCTAGTTCAGTTTTTGCCATGTTACTAACCTTTTAATGAACTAGTAATGAACCACACTGGTTCCTAGATATATATGAACTTCATTTAACTTTAACTTTAAAAACTGTGTAATCATGAGTTGGAGTTCATGGAAGTTGGCATAAAATCCACGAATAATCCATTGAAGAATAGACATCAGCAAAAAGAGAAAGGACAGCAACAGAGAATAATGAAGAAACAAAGGTAAAGAAGAACACAACATATTAAATAAGCTCAGGATCAGGATCAGAGTCAGCAAAGTCAGGGTTAGGGGGCATTTATAAACTGAGTAAGGATGGAGTGAAGGGAGTGGGAGGACAGACCAGAGGCAGACAGGTAGATTCCGGAGGAGAAAACAACTGTGAGGGGTGGTCTGGGGCAGCAGGAGGAGGGGGTGGGGTAGAAACGGGGGAGGGAATCAGGGGCTAAAGTAACCTCCATGGCTGGGACAGGGGGCACGACCACCGAAATGGGAGGGGATGGAGTGAGTCAGGGGAGGGGGGGGGGCGAGGAAGAAAGTGTTGCCTTCTTACCCGCCGGGGAGGACAAAAGAGGAGCCAGGCTAATGTTTCTGACTCAGAGACAGGTGTTCCAGCAACAACATACTGGGTGACAGACTCAATTGTCTCAACAGGAGAAGATGAATGGGAGTGAACAACACGGAGATTGCAGGGAGGATGATGGATATCAGCCTGGATAGACAGGCAGTGTGGAGGGCCAAGAGATTGGGGGAAGGGATGGGAAGAAGGATCGGGGAAAGAAGACACAGGAGACATGGCAGACTGGGTAGGAAGGGGGGAAACTCCAGATGGAGAACCAGGAGGGGGGGGCCCCTTCAGGACAGAACGTAAAGGAACAGGGGAGGAGGAGGTAGGCGTGTCCGTGTCTAAGGCCCGGAAACGGTTGAGACTGAGTAAGATGGGAAGGACAAGGAGAGGTAGAACGCAACACGCGAGCATAAGATACGCCAGTGAAAGGGGTGAGACAGCGAACTTGGCGTCTCGCATCAGGAAAAGACAGACGATCCCAGTGTTTCAAGTGGAGGACGACTTCCTTAAGAGTGAAGTGAACATACGCGCGGGAGAAGGTTCACCGCAATTGAGGTAGCGAGCCTGAGGGGAAGAGCACTTTGACTTAGAGTGATCATCATCCCTACACAAGGGGCATAGATACACAGTACTTGTGCATTTGAGAGCACCTTGCCTGAACTTTCAGCACTTATTGCAAAGTCTAGAAAAGGAAATGTACTCCTGAACGTAGCATCTGGCACCAGCAAGAATGATAGAGGGCGGAAGGGTCCTACTATCAAAGGTGATTTTTACAACTCAGAGGGGCTGACGGCGACGACCACGAGGGGGTCGAGTAAACGTGTCCACCTGGAGGACAGAATGGCCTTAGGCTTTGAGGATATATTTAATATTCAAATTGAAATTCAAATGCTTATTCAGGTAAAGTACATACATACAAGGGGTGATACAAATATTGATGAATTTATAGATAGAGCTAGTACATACAATGCCTAAAGTCACTATTACGCAAAGCGTTTTGGGCAGGAAAAACACTAAAGACTAAAACTTAATACTAATTGAGATTAAAGTATAAAATGTGTTGAGAAATATAAAAATAAAAAAAGGGGGAACAAGGCAGGAAAACAGCAAAAATATAATTTGGTCGACAAACAGCATTGTTGAAAAAAATAACAGACATGAGTTGACATTATAGGGGAAAGGTAGGTTACAGGGAGTTAATTAGGTAGTGCTTAGTTTTTATCTTAAACTGGTTGAGAGAGGTACAGTCTTTAACATGATTGGGAAGGTCATTCCACATTCTGGGTTCCTTGATTTGTAGAGCATTTCTAGTTTAAGTCGTACTCTTGGAATATCAAAACGGTATTTGTTTCTGGTGTGGTGCTCATGGGTTCTGTTACAACATTCAATGAAGCTTTTAAGGTCAGGATTGGCACTACAGTTCAGCGTTTTATATATATATATATATATATATATATATATATATATATATATATATATATATATATATATATATATATATATATATATATATATATATATATATATATATATATATATATATATATATATATATATCTTTTTTGGCGCTACCCTCTGTGCCCTGAGGAAAAAAGATGGAGGAATCAGACCGATAGCTGTGGGCAATTCACTCCGGCGTCTCGTCGCTAAGGCTGCTGCTAGAGCAGTTAGTCAGGCAGCAGCCGACATGCTGAAGCCAAAACAGCTTGGGTTTGGCATTCCCCAAGGGTGTGAGGCAGCGGCTCATGCAGCTAGAGCTTACACTGCCAACATTACGGATGAAAAAGCTCTGATAAAGCTGGACTTCAAAAATGCCTTCAATCTGGTTAGAAGGGATGCAGTACTCAATGCGGTTCATCGCCTTTTTCCTTCCCTCTACCCGTTTGTAAACTCATGCTACAGCAAGAATCTAACTCTGCTTTTTGGGGAACATGAAATCGAATCACAAGAAGGTGTCCAACAGGGTGACCCCCTTGCTCCTTTTCTTTTCTGCCTAGTCATCAAGGAAGTCACCGATAACCTGTCCAGTGAGCTCAACATTTGGTTCTTGGACGATGGTACTCTAGCCGGCTCCCCAGACGCACTCTTGGACGACAAAAGAATAATTCAGGAGCAAGGAGCAAGTCTAGGCCTCACCCTGAACCCTTCCAAGTGCGAAATAACCTCCACCAACCAGCACATAATAGAGCAAATAAAGGTTGTTTTGCCTGACATTCATACAACCAACCCTGAGGACAGCACACTCCTAGGTGCTCCTCTTGGAAGGAATGCCATCGACGAGGTCCTTGGTAAGAAGATCACTGACCTGAAGAGAATGAACGAGAGGATTGAAGACATCGATGCCCATGATGCACTTTACCTCATCACCAGATGCTTGTCCCTCCCCAGGCTGACCTACTTTCTAAGATGTTCGCCATCTTTCAACAATATTAAATTAGAAGAGTACGACAGCTTGCTGAAATCAACACTAGAAAAAGCCCTCAATCTTTCCCTCAGCAACTCGCAGTGGAAACAGGCCTCCCTTCCTGTCAGACTCGGGGGCCTTGGCGTGCGCACAGCAACACAAATTGCTGTACCAGCGTTCCTGTCCTCTTCAGTGGGGTCTGACAACTTGGTGAAGGAAATCCTACCTGAGCACCTAGTTCAACAGGCAGGGGTACATGATCCCAGCTTCACAGACTGCACAACCAAATGGGTCTCTCTCGCAGGACCAGCACCCCAACCACTGCCTTCTGAAGCCCATAAGCAATCCAGCTGGGATCGCCCCATTGCCGACCAAGAAGCTGCGACTTTGCTAGAAGCTGCGACAACACCACATGACACTGCCCGACTTAGAGCGGTAGCAGCTCCCCATGCAGGTGATTTCCTATTAGCAATCCCAATGTCAGCAACCGGCACCCGTCTCACACCGCATTGCCGTGGCTCTCCGTCTCGCTGCCCCAATCCACACCGAATACAGGTGTATTTGCGGCGAGGCAGAGGCCGACAGGTACGGACGGCATGGCCTTCTCTGCCAAAGGACAGGAGGATGGCATGCAAGACACGGCGAGGTCAATGACATTATTAAGAGAAGCCTTACCACAGCCGGCTGTCCAGCAGAGAGAGAGCCCCGCTACCTAATGTCCCACAACTCTAATTAGCCTGTCGGTCGCCCAGATGGAATCACGGTGAACCCCTGGAAGAATGGTAGACAGTTGGTGTGGGACTACACTTGCGTCTCAACTTTAGCCAATACCTATGTTGACTTCAGTGCTACTCAAGCAGGAGGAGCTGCCAATCACCGGGAATGGTCCCCAGGACTAGATACAACTGAAAACTCACACCCCAGAAGTGACTCGAACCCATACTCCCAGGAGCAATGCAACTGGTATGTACAGGGACGCCTTAAACCACTTGACCATCACGACCGGACATAAGGAAGTGATAGCCGAGGCTATATGAACCACTTCCCCGCCGGCACTCGGATGGTAATCTTGGGCATAGCATTTTATCAAATCACTTCATTTTTTGGGGCAACACGTGAGGAACACAAATGCAAACAAGCCTGAATGGTCCCCAGGACTAGATACAACTGAAAACTCACACCCCAGAAGTGACTCGAACCCATACTCCCAGGAGCAATGCAACTGGTATGTACAGGGACGCCTTAAACCACTTGACCATCACGACCGGACATAAGGAAGTGATGGTCAAGTGGTTTAAGGCGTCCCTGTACATACCAGTTGCATTGCTCCTGGGAGTATGGGTTCGAGTCACTTCTGGGGTGTGAGTTTTCAGTGATATATATATATATATATATATATATATATATATATATATATATATATATATATATATATATATATATATATATATATATATATATATACACATGAGAGGATGTGCAGTGACTTGTAGGGGTACCGAGTGATGTCTGGGGCCAGAGTTGGATATTGTCCTAATAGCAGCTTTGTGTTGAGTAATTAGAGGACGTAAATGATTTTGGGTTATCTTGAGGTTATCTTGAGATGATTTCAGGGCTTTAGTGTCCCGCGGCCCGGTCCTCGACCAGGCCTCCACCCCCAGGAAGCAGCCCGTGACAGCTGACTAACACCCAGGTACCTATTTTACTGCTAGGTAACAGGGGCATAGGGTGAAAGAAACTCTGCCCATTGTTTCTCGCCGGTGCCTGGGATCGAACCCAGGACCACAGGATCACAAGTCCCGCGTGCTGTCCGCTCGGCCGACCGGCTCAGTAGGGTAGTAGAACTCTAAGCACAAATACCATAGTTGAGATAAGGAAAGACGAGGGAGTAATAGAGCGTCACCAGGGCAGGGACGAGGTACATAATATCTGATCTTAGAAAGAATGCCAACAGTTTTTTAATCTTTTTTTGATATATTAAGAATGTGTCCCTGGAAATTCAGTTTGTGATTAATGAGAATGCCAAGGAATTTCCCATCTATTTTGTTACAAATTTGGGTATTATTTATCCTGAGATTTATTTGATTTGAGGATTTATTGCCAAACAAAATATAGAAAGTTTTGTTTGGCAATAAATCCTCAAATCAAATAAATCTCAGGATAAATAATATCCTCGTGGCAGTCTTTTAGATTTCTAACACCAGTTGCAACATAGCGTAGGAGAACAGAGCCAACACTGAGGTTCTGCATTGGGGTCTCCCCAATGCAGAACGATGCGGCTAAGCAGGTAGCTGCATCCTGAGAGGGAGCAGCGACGACACGTGTACCGCGACGGGTGGGGTTAAAAGTAACAGAGGCATCTACCGAATCAACAAGGTGTTTGTGGAGGGAGAAATCGTCAGAAAAGGTTGAATCAAGATGGTGTAGATTAAGTGTGGCCGTGGTGGGGACGGCATTGAGAACCCCCAGAGAGAGAGGGGTTAAAAGGTCCGGTAGTCGCAATGAGAGACAACCATGCCAAGGTCACCTGCGAGGGCTTGGGACTCAACCCTACCAAAGAAGGGGTTGGGAGTGGGGCGGAGTAGTTGGGTCTGGGCCCAATGTAGCAAGGGCCAGGGCTATAAAGTATTCCATCACAGTCCGACTCGGGGGCTAGGTC
This sequence comes from Procambarus virginalis, assembly GCA_020271785.1. NCBI lineage: Eukaryota > Metazoa > Arthropoda > Malacostraca > Decapoda > Cambaridae > Procambarus > Procambarus virginalis. The sequence continues at coordinate 8,888 of WNGS01010149.1, read as the reverse complement.
GTCCGCCCGTATGAGTCTGGGTAAGAAAGATCGTGTCGGTTTCCATTTGGCATTCACTTTAAAAGTCTGGGGCTTGGAAACAAGGGACACCACCTACCAGGGCAGCCAGGGAGGCCGAATGAGGGCCAGTGCAGGAAAGGTTGCGTCGTCCCCAGCGATTCTCCCCCTTTTTAACAGGGGAGTCCTACTGCTTCTTCCATTCTCCCACACTGGTGCAAAGACCCCATTCCCCCTTTTGCCCCAGCCTGGACACCCAACCATCCATTTAAGGCAGCCCCTCACGGGCGACCCCTTCAGTGGGCCGCCCGATGACTCACAAGGCCCCTACATGGTGCCTTTTAGCACGTACAACACCCAAAGAGGGGCAGGAGAGGGGGCAAAGGCAACCCTCACCAGTCCCAGGGAGGTTTATGTGAGCCCCTCACTACGACAAGGCGACACCACAGAGGCGTTTGTGAATCTAAGTGTCAAAAATTTTAAGTTAATTTCTGTCTGAATATGATGATGATAAAGTGCAATTAAGGTATCATTGCAACTTTATAGGAAATCGTTAAATGCTAAATATATCTTGGTTCTAATAATTGAAATATTGTTACATTAAATGTTTAAAACAAAGTTTATATCTGTATTTTTAATAAAATATAAAATATTAACGTTTATCAATGCATCTCTGAGAGTTACATAATTTATTAGGATTGTGCAGCCTGTGTTCACCGTCTGGCTGGACACTGATGTCTTGGTAGTGTTCATGTGTCCGGACACTGGTGATGGTGGAGTTGTATTTATTTAACCATATCTGGGTTTTCATGTAAGATATATGTTCCTTGAAATGTAGACACATTATCATCTACATCTGTCTTTATTCTGACTTATAGACCTTTAAGGTTACTTTGTATATATGCAAATTAATTACGAAATTTATTGACATTTGTGCAGGGCTTCACACTCCCTGAGTTAGCCATCAACAATAAAAATGCTTATATCTTCACTGTCACTTCAGTTATATAGGAACAGACAAAATCTTTTATTTAAACTACATCAAGTTCGTAAAAATTCAATGGATCAATTAAACATTGTTTTGTAAGAGGTGGTAAAATACTAGCTAAGAAGTCTGACACTGGGAAGACCTATGAAATAACCACTGAGGCGCACCTCAGATCTTTCCTCACTGGCTGTGGGTTATTGACTGAATAACCAGATGCCAAGTGAGCACTATCCCTGGAGTCCCCCCTCTACCACAGAACCCTATCTCTGGGGTCCACTCTACCACAGAACCCTATCCCTGGGGTCCCCTCTACCACAGAACCCTATCCCTGGAGTCCCTCTACCACAGAACACTATCCCTGGAGTCCCTCTACCACAGAACACTATCCTTGGGGTGCCCTCTACCACAGAACACTATCCCTGGAGTCCCTCTACCACAGAACACTATCCTTGGGGTCCCCTCTACCACAGAACACTATCCCTGGAGTCCCTCTACCACAGAACACTATCCCTGGAGTCCCTCTACCACAGAACACTATCCCTGGAGTCCCTCTACCACAGAACACTATCCCTGGAGTCCCTCTACCACAGAACACTATCCCTGGAGTCCCTCTACCACAGAACACTATCCCTGGAGTCCCTCTACCACAGAACACTATCCCTGGAGTCCCTCTACCACAGAACACTATCCCTGGAGTCCCTCTACCACAGAACACTATCCCTGGGGTCCCCTCTACCACAGAACACTATCCCTGAGTCCCATCTACCACAGAACACTATCCCTGGGGTCCCTCTACCACAGAACACAGTCCCTGGAGTCCCTCTACCACAGAACACAGTCCCTGGAGTCCCTCTACCACAGAACACTATCCCTGGAGTCCCTCTACCACAGAACACTATCCCTGGAGTCCCTCTACCACAGAACACTATCCCTGGAGTCCCTCTACCACAGAACACTATCCCTGGAGTCCCTCTACCACAGAACACTATCCCTGGGGTCCCCTCTACCACAGAACACTATCCCTGGAGTCCCTCTACCACAGAACACTATCCCTGGAGTCCCTCTACCACAGAACACTATCCCTGGAGTCCCCTCTACCACAGAACACTATCCCTGGAGTCCCCTCTACCACAGAACACTATCCCTGGAGTCCCTCTACCACAGAACACTATCCCTGGGGTCCCCTCTACCACAGAACACTATCCCTGGAGTCCCTCTACCACAGAACACTATCCCTGGAGTCCTTCTACCACAGAACACTATCCCTGGAGTCCCTCTACCACAGAACACTCTCCCTGGAGTCCCTCTACCACAGAACACTATCCCTGGAGTCCCCTCTACCACAGATCACTATCCCTGGAGTCCCTCTACCACAGAACACTATCCCTGGAGTCCCTCTACCACAGAACACTATCCCTGGAGTCCCTCTACCACAGAACACTATCCCTGGAGTCCCTCTACCACAGAACACTATCCCTGGAGTCCCCTGTTATAAAAAAATTGTGGGTTGACTATGGGGAAACTGGTACTATTAAGGGGTAAGGGTAAGTAGAATAGAGGTATCAAGATATGGGAGAATCAAAAGGCCCGGCCCCCAAAATAATATATCCACAGTAATAAATGCTTGCTACTAAACCCGGTTAGTCTAGGAAATGATCATTGTACTCCCACACAGGAATAAGGGATACTCTGTTCAAACTTACTTATTTATTAACCCCTTAACACCCCCCATACACAATCACACCAATAACAATTTAATACTAACTTTACCACTCAATCTTACGTTAAAAGCCTTGGTCCACCTAGACAGGATACAAGGTTTTACACTGAAAGCAAGCTAGGGTAAAGCTCTACTATAACACACTGGAGTCAGCTTAGGGTAGGGGACCACGTGGTTATACGGGGACCTCCGTTAGCATAGCAGGTAATATAAAACTTAAATAACACTTACTACACCCCAGGTATACTATTCTACACATATAACGATAGGTATGCCAGACATATACAAACTGAGTAATGGAGTACTTAACCAACTAAGTCACAGAAATAAAGAATTAAGAGGAAGGAGGAGAGCGCGTCCGAACAGCACAGCAGTCAGCAGAGAAGACCGTCTCAGTCTCGAGCCCTGCCGCATGCGTGTGTGGTGCCGGGAAGAGCCCAATTGATCATACAGCTACACACATTAAAACATCTTCCCCTTATGCCTCATATTGCTACTTTCCTCACTCTACGGGTAGTTAAACTTATAACAATGTTACTTAATCCACAACAAGTTTAAGAGCCTAAATGCTTTGTGAGCCACACAAATAATCGTACTTCTGGCAGGGATGATTACAAACAGCTACATCTTTCTATGCGTGCCCTGCCATATTGTCGTTAATAAGCTCAATTTTGACCTCTGGTTTCCATCTAAAGAACCCAGAGTCGTAACACTCCTCCCCCCTTCAGAGAAAAAAAAAATGTGACTACTAGAATAGTAGTCATATTTTTTTTTGTAAGAGTATACAGAATAAAATGGACATCCATGACATAATAGAAAATCAACCAAACAACAATTTCTCTGTCAAAAAAAATTACAAGGGAATTCTCTGAAAGAAAAACATACACCAAACAAACAAAAAAAAAAAACAAAAGGAAGTAAATAAATTGGACACGGGATATTTAATGTCACAGGAGAACCTAAAAAAAAATAACTAAAGCATGACATTTGGTATGGCTTCCTGCGGCTCAGATGAATGTTACTCAGGCAAGCGGGACAGAGCGTCGGCTATCACGTTGAGCCGGCCCGGTAGGTGGATAATAGATAGATTAAAGTCCTGTAGGTACAATGCCCACCTGAGGATGCGCTTATTTTTCTGCTTCATCTGATTCATGAAAACTAATGGGTTATGGTCCGTGTACACTTCCACTATATTACCTGTGAGGTACACTTCGAACTTTTTGCAAGTTAGCACAAGCGCCAACGCCTCTTTCTCTATCACCGAATAATTGCGCTGCGCCTTGTCAAATTTCACAGAGTAATAATATACTGGGTGTTCCACTTTATCATCCCCAGTTTGCAACAACACTGCACCAGCACCCGAGTCAGACGCGTCGACTTGAATTTTAAACGGACGGTCGAACCTTGGACTAGCAAGCACTGGGGCGGAAGCTAAGATCAATTTCAAGTTTTTAAATGCCTCTGCACAGTCCGATGACCACTTAAATTTAACGGCCTTCCGCAACAAATCTGTGAGAGGAGTGGCCACACTGGAAAAGTTCTGACAAAAGCGTCGGTAGTACGCACACATACCGATAAATCATTGAATGTCCTTTTTAGACCTGAGCACTGGATAGTCCAGACTAGCACTAATTTTGTCTTGTCGAGGTAACACTTTTCCTTGGCCCACTTCATAACCGAGGTACGTCACTGTGCCTTGGCCAAAATGACACTTTTTAGCATTTAAAGTTAGATTTGCATGTTTCAACACTGTGAACAACTGGCGTAACCTAGCTATGTGGTCAGCCCAATTAATATCAAAGAGCACAATATCATCTAAATACGCCCGACAATTTGGCACATTAGCGAGCAAAGAGTTCATTAATCTTTAAGATTATCTTTAAGATAATCTTTATCTTAAGATTATTTTACTTTACATTTATCATTTGTCAAATTTTTTATATAATCATCTTGACTGTCTCTACCGATTTTTTGTTCTCTCCACCAAACTTGTGTTTCCTCCAAGGCTATCTAGTGTCCTTATCCTACTTCTATTTGTTTATTTTCTTTTGTTTATTTGCATTTATTGTTGTGTTTTGCTATAATTATTCTTTAATTTTAGTAGACTTAGTACTTTGTAAGCTTTTATTGTATTGTTATATTATTGTATTGTTGTGTTTTGCTATAATTAACTTTTCTATTGAAAAGTAATTATTGATCACATTTTGTTCTCTTAAATAAGTTCATACTATTTCTGGTTAATAACCAGCCTTTTTATGCAGACAAGTATAGACCCAGAACTAAACCTCTTCTCCACTATCTATGACAATCATCACTTTAATGATCTGAACTGCAGATATTTTACAGCTAATGATGTAAACAATGTATTATCACATAATCACAATATCTCTGTAATCAACTTAAATGTTAGATCCCTAGGTAAACACTTCGATGATGTTAGTGCCTTAATTGAAACTATTGACAACAAATTCACTTTTATTGTACTTACTGAAACATGGTTGAAAGAGGATACTACTCAACTCTTTAACATGCCTAACTACTTGGCAATTCACAACTGTCGTCAAACTCAGAGAGGTGGTGGTACTGCTCTTTACTACCATCATGAACTAACATGCTTAAAAGTAATTAGAACTAGAGACTGCTGTGGGGAGTATATATTCGCCAGTTTCAGAGTAAATGGTACCGAGTCTATCCTGTCTGTGGGAGCAGTCTATAGGATTCCTAACACTGATGTGCCCGAATTCAATTCAAACCTTAGAAATCTAATACTCGATAACAGACTTAACAAAAACCATCTAATTATCGCAGGGGACTTTAATATTGACCTCTGCGAGCCTGAGCACCCTACTACTGTTAGCTTCCTCAACTGTATGAATTCCTGCTTCCTCATACCCTTAATCACTAGACCTACCAGAATCACTGATAGTACTGCCACGACTCTAGATCACATCTGGACCAACATAACCTCTCCGCTTACTTCAGGTATAATCACCGACAGTACTACAGACCATTACCCCACATTTCTCTTAACTAACATTAACAAACCACCTCTAGAGTCAAGGGAGATAAGTTTTAGGCTGCACAATGAATCTGCTATAGGCAATTTTATAACTGCTGCTGATAATGTCAACTGGGAATCAGAGTTAGGTAACATAGGGGACATCAACCTAGCAGTGCAATCTTTTCTTCAAAAAACTCTAAGCCTTTATAACACCCACTGTCCTATGCTTACAAAACAAGTCACTACCAAAAGGCTTAACAATCCCTGGCTTACAAAGGGAATACTTAAATCCATTAATAAAAAACATGACCTTGAGAAGAAGTATAGGCTAGGAACCGTCTCTAAAGAATTCTCAAAGAATTACTCTTTACTGCTATCTAAGATAATTAGACGAGCCAAAACTAAATACTACGAAGATAAATTTACCCAAATAAAGAGCAACATTAAAAAAACTTGGAGCACAATTTCACAAATCTTGGGATCAAAGAAGATTTTAAATAACAAACCAACACTCCTGTCAAATAACGATGGTCAGCTTTCAGCATCTGATTCTGCTATTGAGTTCAATAGGTTCTTCTCTTCCATTGGGTCATCCCTTGCAAATGATATTCCTTCTTCCAGTACTGAGGTTAAGGACTACCTTACAGGTAACTATCCACAGTCTCTGTACCTAAAGCCTACTAATTCCACTGATGTCAATGAGATAATCCTTTCCCTTAAAACCAAGTCTAGTGCCCTTGAGGAGATTCCGACATTAATTTACAAAAAAGCCTCCAGATCCTTAGCCCCTGCAATTACATTGCTCTTCAACAAGTCACTTGAACTCCAAACCTTCCCAGATATTCTAAAAAAAGCGAGAGTAACCCCTGTCCACAAATGTGGTGATCTCACTGATGTTAACAACTACAGACCTATTTCAATCCTGCCTAACTTATCAAAAATTTTTGAAAAACTAATCTACAAGCAGCTTTACTCTTATCTAGCCAAGCACAATATACTTAGCTCTTGCCAATATGGCTTCAGACCTAAAAAAAGCACTAACGATGCACTGATTAGTATGATTAACTTAATTCATGCAGCTCTTGATAAAAATGAGTTCCCTGTTGGGTTATTTGTGGACCTGCGTAAGGCTTTTGACACTGTGAACCACCAAAACCTTCTTAAATTACATCATTATGGAGTCAGAGGACTCTCCCTGCAATACCTCAAATCTTACCTTACTGATAGACTCCAGTATGTTTCTGTGAACAATTCAATTTCTCCTACCCTACCCATCAACATTGGTGTTCCTCAGGGCAGTATACTTGGCCCTCTCCTCTTTCTCATCTACATTAATGACCTTCCAAATGCCTCCCAACACCTTAGACCAATTCTATTTGCTGACGACACAACCTTCATTTACTCCAGTCCTGACCCCCTTGCTCTAAATGCCACAGTAAATACCGAGCTTAATAAAGTCCATCTTTGGCTAACTGCCAACAAACTCACCCTTAACATTGACAAAACTTTCTATATTCTGTTTGGCAATAAATCCTCTAACCAAATAAATCTCAAGATTAACAATACCCAAATTTGTAACAAATTAGATGGCAAATTCCTTGGCGTTCTCATTGATCACAAGCTTAATTTCCAGGGACACATTCTAAATATATCAAAAAAAGTTTCAAAAACTGTTGGCATTCTTTCTAAGATCAGATATTATGTACCCCGCCCTGCCCTGGTGACTCTCTATTACTCCCTCATCTATCCATATCTCAACTATGGTATTTGTGCTTGGGGTTCTACTACCCAAAATCATTTACGTCCTCTAATTACTCAACACAAAGCTGCTATTAGGACAATATCCAACTCTGGCCCCAGACATCACTCGGTACCCCTACTCAAATCTCTCAATATGTTAGATATTAAGTCACTGCACATTCTCTCATGTGTATTATACATATATAAAACGCTGAACTGTAATGCCAATCCTGACCTCAAAAGCTTCATTGAAAGCTGTAACAGAACCCATGAGCACCACACCAGAAATAAATACAGTTTTGATATTCCAAGAGTACGACTTAACCAAACTAGAAATGCTCTACAAATCAAGGGACCCAGAATGTGGAATGACCTTCCCAACCATGTTAAAGACTGTACCTCTCTCAACCAGTTTAAGATTAAAACTAAACACTACCTGATAAACTCCCTGTAACCTACCTTACCCCTCTATTGTCAACCCATGTCTTATTTTTTTTTTTTTTATTCAACGCTGTTTGTCTACATATTGTATTTGTGCTGCTTTTCAGTCATGTTCCCCCCTTTTTTTGTACCTTTATTTGTATCAGTTCTCAAAACATTTTATTCTTTTTGTCCAATTAGTATTAAGTTTTAGATATTAATGTTTTCTTGCCCGAAACGCATTGCGTAATAGTGGCTTTAGGCATTGTATGTACTAGCTCTATCTATAAATTGATCCACTTATGTAAAATCTCTCTATGTATGTACCTTTCCTGAATAAACATATTTATTTATTTATTTATTTATATTACATCTACATTAGGGAAAGGTAGGTACGAAGTGACTCCGACTGTACAAATACCCTTGTGGAAATCAGATTCCAGGGTAACCTTACGGAGGGGTACTGCTCGAGTATCACTAGTGATACCCTCGACCAGTACCACCTCTCCAGTGTCGAGAGTATTGGCACCTTGCAAAACACTCTCTAAAATTAAAGTCTGGATGGCACCGGTGTCTCGGAAGATCACCACGTCCCTCCAGGAAGAACCCTCAGACAAAAGTAGTCTCCCTTTCAATAAGAATGGGGTAAGCAGGTCCAACCACTGTGGGTTGGAAGTCTTACTCCCTAACCCTTCAGAAGGCCTCAAGCCCTGTGTCACAACGAGAGCATTGGGTCTTTTTTCCGGGTACAGTTGCCAACAACGGCTAATATGGTGGGTTGAACTTTTACAATGACCACAGAAACGTCGGGGAGAAGAGACATTACTAACCGAATTACCCTTCGGTTCACTCTTTAGTGTCGTGGAGGTAGACAATTTAACAGGGTTAGTTATGTCTGAAACAGAAGGTGCATTAGGTAAGGTTTAGAATGAGCTGGTCTGGACTGGCTGTGGGTATAAGTTTTTTCTACTCTGGGGTAAAATTATTTTTATTGGGCCTTTTTGCCGCCAACTGGTAGTTTT
>WNGS01010147.1:15679-37567 GCA_020271785.1 Procambarus virginalis | reverse complement strand
TAGGGGTGGTTCTAGAGATAGAAAACTGTCATCTGAGGACCACATAAAGAATATTGTGTGAGGAGCCTATGCCACGCTTTCTAACTTCAGAATTGCTTTAAATACATGGATGGCGATATACTAAAGAAATTGTTCACGACTTTGTCAGGCCAAAGCTAGAAATATGCAGCGGTTATGTGGTGTCCATATCTTAAGAAGCACATCAACAAACTGGAAAAGGTGCAAAGACATGTTACTAAATGGCTCCCAGAACTGAAGGGCAAGAGCTACGAGGAAAGGTTAAAGGCTTAAATATGCCAAATTAGAAGACAGAAGAAAAAGAGGTGATATGATCACTACATACAAAATAGTAACAGGCATTGATAAATCGATAGGAAGATTTCCTCAGACCTGGAACTTTAGAACAAGAGGTCATAGATATAAACTAGCTAAACACAGATGCCGAAGAAATATAAGAAAATTCACTTTCGCAAACAGAGTGGTAGACGGTTGGAACAAGTTAGGGGAGAAGGTGGTGGAGGCCAAGACCGTCAGTAGTTTCAAAGCGTTATATGACAAAGAGTGCTGGGAAGACGGGACACCACGAGCATAGCTCTCATCCTGTACCTACACTTAGGTAATTACCCTTAGGTAATTACAAGAGTGTAGAAGGAAGATGAGGAACAGGGAAGACAAGCAGCAAACGGGAAAGAATGGGATATGACCAACAACACACACAGGCCATGTTGATTTCAGTTGATTTGACACTGGAGAGGTAGGACCAAAGAGCCAAAGCTCAACCCCCCACAAGCACATCTAGGTGAGAACAGAGAATCCAATGTATATGGAAGGGCTAAACCAGGCACTGCAAGACAGTCAAGGAATGAGTGATTAAGATAAGATCACAAAATACGTGGCTGTGCCCCATCGTGTAACAAAGAGCACAGACGAACAAGGAAGGCCACAGGAAGAAACACACAAGAGGCCCCAACCAATCCCCAACAAACCCAAAAACCACGAACCTGCGCCTGGTCGAAAGAGACGCCCAACCACATAACCTCACCTACAGAGCATAGGCACGAACGTGTCACGACACATCGTAGCCGAGAATATTCTGGGAGCACTGCCAGTGGAATAAGGCCAGAGCCGCACATGCAGGAAAAGAGTAGGGTAGAGGCGAAAGCGGCGACCCATGCCCGTATGCAGAGAAAACGAGGCATCCTTCCCATACTGGTAATCCAGAACACACCAAGTATCTACGAGGCATGGACTGGAGAAATAAGAAGAGCTAGAGAGGCAAAGCACTCTAGAGAAAAAGGACACTGAACACCAGCACTTGTGTACACCGTCCATAACAAAACAAACTCCTATACCGCATGCACAGGGCGCATGAGGTCCGAACCGCACAACCCGCCCAGCGGGGAAGGCGCCAACTAGGAGTATTTAAGGAAAATTAGCAATGCCGAGACAGAGCATGGAGAGAAGATATACTGTAATTACAAAAGAACGAGATAGTACCCAAAACCAAGAAGAAGCACGGAAGAGGACCAACAAGTCCTAGAAAGGACTGGAGAGAAGCCTCACCGGAAGACGACAGACGTTCCAATAATAAGGGGAGAAGCGAAGACCTTCTAAAACCTTCGAGATCCTACAGAAGCAAGCACAAAATCATGAAGGCTCATAAGCCATAGTTGCACCCGAGACAAAAAGTCATGTAGAACCCCGATAAGAGAGGAACATGAGGCCCCAACATAACGGAGTAGTCCCGTCCCAGAAAACAGAGAAGAGTATCACCGGTAGGATGGAACCGATGGACCTAAAGGGACAAGGAACCGAACCCGGGGAGGGGCTGATGCCCAAAAACTCGTACGCAGAGTGGGGAAAGGAAAAATCCCACTCCCCGTAACCGCAAGCCCCGCTCAGAGGGTAGAAAACCCTCTGAGCCCAACTGGGCCTGAGGCCATCCCCCAAGTCAGCCCCTTCCCAGCCCCAGGAACTTGCACAGCAGGCCCCGGGGCCGAGCCGTCACCCCAAAGCCCCAGCCACACAAGAAAAAGCCGGGGCAGCCGGAAAATTACTAAGGAATGGAGCCCACTGCCAGACTCATACAATACGGCTGCAGGAACAGGCTTGACTGTGTGTCTGTTGCTACCCCGGAAGGGGAAATCCCCGAGACTGCCCGAGTCTTAAGACCACCAAAGACCCGCCCCGACCCCGAACCCACAAACAGTAAGGATTCGGACACAGGGAGGAAGGGGGGGGGGGGAGACCAGAAGAAATCACAACAGGGGAAAGACAAAGGGGCGTGGATGGAAACAAAACCGAATCAACCAATATACCCAAGTCCCGTCACAACAACCAAAACGGGGCAGCCTCAGGGCTTCCAAGGAGCAAACAACCTAGCACATTGCAACCACCTGAACCCAATGTGCAACGCCTGTGATGCTTGCACCCCGCATAGTCAGCATAAGACTGGTTAGCCGAGTCACAAACAAGCAACAAAACTCGCAGGACTCGTCAAATGTGCCACTGACCCCACAGACAGTAGACGGAGGCAAAAACAGAGTCACCCTGAGACAAAGGGACAGAGCAACCCTCGAACTTGCACAAAGCGAGGGGGGGACTCTGAGGGGTCACATCCATCGAACCCACATGCCCCCATGGGGATTCTCAGGGTCCTGAGACGGAACTCACGCTCAGGGATGCCCATGCAGGGTACTGCTAACCAGCGCCGAAGTCTACCAAACAACTTTCTAAAACCTGAACCCCGGGACGTATACACTCACGGGGACCAAGCAGGGGTAACTACCAGAAGAAGAAGAGTGCTCAGTACACAGGCGACAATAACCAAGGCAGACCAACCCCCCCCCCCACCAGGCAGGCAAAAAAAAGAAAAAAAAGAAAACCCGCAAGAGGAGGACAGCGTACCCAGGTGGAACAGAGCCGGCCGCTATGATTGGTGAAAACAAGCTGCGCAGTACCCAGCGCCCCTACCAGTGCAGACTGCCCCTACCCTAAGGCGAACAAGGGAGACAGAACACCCTAGCACACAAAAGGGCGGCCGAAAACCGAGCAGTAAACGGCCCAGCAGAGGCAAAACCCAAGGAACCTGTGGAAGGTGGCCCCAAGGGCAGTATGTACTGGGCACCTAGGGAAGGAAACCCTAGGCACATGCAGCCTGAGTACTGAAGAATCACTCCTGGCTCATGCACCACCTAGAAGACAGTCACCACACACAAGGCACAGTGCTGAAACAACCACTGGAGTCAGAGCACACAACCTTTGCCTATAGCATCAACCTCAGAATTGGGGTGTGGATGGCCGGTGCGAGGGTCTGGGGCTCCCCCTTTCCCCTCTGGGGAAGGGGTGAGCTGCGCAGACGGCGGCGCAGCAACGTGTGACGTCATACTCATTTGTTCATTTCTGTTTGGGGAGTTCTATTCACTTGTTCGGCTTTTTGCTGAAATTTTCACCAGAATAAGGGTTTGTTTTGGGACTCCTACCTTTCTGGGTGCCTAACCCGGTCGATGGCAGACATAGAATGCTTCCAACCCACAAGGGGGGGGGGGTTCTATAGGCCATTGGGGCTCGTGCCTCTGCGAGTGGGCCAGGTTCTAGCTCGTGGTCCCCGGTAGGCCCACAGAACTCCATACACATGACTGATGCCAATGTCTGACATTAGCATATCAGCCTGGATTGCTCCGAGGAGCCGACGGGGCTCCCCACAAAAAACACAGCTTCAAATTGCTAAAAATATCTTATAATGCCACAATTGTTATTTTATTCATTATGGTCTCAGAATAGCATACAGTATAACGTTCAATTGCTAGTGGGAAAATTATTGTTTAAGTGTATAGTTTACTGTAAAACATTTTTTCAATGTGGCCATCCAAATATGCGCCAAATTTATACACAAAATATGTATAACTCTAAAAGTTATGGCTTTATGACTAAAAAAATCACTAGGAACCTTATCACTAAGAACTTTGCACATAATATGAAAAACTGGTGAGAATCGGCCAGAAACTGAATTTTTTACTAGGTCTCAAAGCTGAAAATGTTTTTCATAGAGAAAAATGTATTTAAAGTTTTCGACAATGAATATAGTACTTCTAATTCATAATATATCTTGTAAGTTATAATTAAGATTGCTAGGCATTTGTACTCGATTATGAGAAACTTGTAGGGCAATGTGTGTTTAAATAAAGTTAAGAAAAAATACCCCCCCCCAAAAAAAAAGGTTATCCCTAACTGTACGTTAGGGATAACTGAAAAACAGACACTGGGCCCCTTAACTGTCTAACAGTAGGTTAGACATATATATGAATGAGATTGGGTGTATATAAGTAGGAGCTGCCTTGTATTGGCCAATAGGCCTTCTGCAGTTACCTTCATTCTTACGTTCTTATAACGAATCATTTATATTACAATAACTTTATTCCCCATTTTATTAGTGATAAGGCCCTCATCTGGTCCTCATTCATCAATACAAGCAAAATAGACAAAGAGAATAGTTTGAACTCAGTAAATAAATTGTCCTCAAAACAGTAAAAGTCTCAACTTCTGCCACCTGTGGCTGATTAACATGTTGACCAATTTCGTTCAAACTCCACATGCTTAGTGCCGGATATGCATTCTCCAAGATGTAGCTCCACATACTTAGTGCCGGATATGCATTCTCCAAGATGTAGCTCCACATGCTTAGTGCCAGATATGCATTCTCCAAGATGTAGCTCCACATGCTTAGTGCCAGATATGCATTCTCCAAGATGTAGCTCCACATGCTTAGTGCCGGATATGCATTCTCCAAGATGTAGCTCCACATGCTTAGTGCCGGATATGCATTCTCCAAGATGTAGCTCCACATGCTTAGTGCCGGATATGCATTCTCCAAGATGTAGCTCCACATGCTTAGTGCCAGATATGCATTCTCCAAGATGTAGCTCCACATGCTTAGTGCCGGATATGCATTCTCCAAGATGTAGAAGTCAACAAAATCCGAAACAAAGGGAGAAAAAAATTGGTTGTAAGCTTTTCATACAAAGGGACATAAGAAATATTGTCATTGGGTAATTTATTTATAGATATACAGTATAATAGAATACAGCATATTACAGAATACTCATTATTATGTGAGAAATCTGGCCCTCCAGGTGGCACCAGTGGCATATCCACTTTGTATACCCTCCTTACTACTACTAATCTTCTTTTGTACGTCAGACAGGTGCTTGCATCTCTTTATCTCCAATTTCCAGTAAATAGGTGGTGTTATCATTATTATCAAGTACTGGTTGCCACCCGTCGCACTCACATTTATTTTTTTAAATACGTAAAAAATCCATTTCTTAACATATTAGGATGAAATTTTCACAAGGCTGATGCCAAATAAAGGGAGATTTGTATAAAATTTGTCACTACTTTTTATATTTGGAAAGGTCTCCACATGCACTGGGCCCCTTAAAAACACACCAATATGGCAGGGAACTTAGCAGAATTCACTGTTTTAAATCTACCGGAGATAAGAAACGGCCAATGTTGAATCTCGAATACCACCGGATGGACTGGATTAAAGGACTCCAGAGCCATGAGGGCACTGCGAGAGTCAATTACAACAACAAAGGAGGATTGACAGCGAGAAAGCAGTTGACAAAGAGCATAGAGAATAGCACAAAGTTCTGCCATGAAGATGCTAGTCTTCGGAAGCAGGCGACACATATAGGTGTGTGGGCGGTCAGGAAAAACAACCGAGTAGCCTACACCGTCTGCAGACTTAGACCCATCAGTGAAGATGGAATTGCAGTGGGAGTGTGAAGAAAAGTGTTCAAGGAAAAGGCGTTTCAGAACTGTAGGAGGGGTAAAAACTTTAGTTAGGAGGGGTCAGGGTTTAACAAAATTTAGGAAGGATGGAACAACACGAGGAGAAATACAGTACAATCTCGATTGAATGCACTATATGGGACCAACCCCAGTGTGTTGTAGCATTCGATTCATTGCAAGAGGTGACCTTCAAGACGCATTTGCATCAGTGCCTTTTTTTTTCTTGTAAACAATAAAAATGCATTATCCTCTTATATACTGTTCCTGTATATATTACAATTCTACTAAAAAATACTGTGTTACAGTTGTTATTTACCTTATTGTTGGAGTTTTGTCCATCTTGAAGTCTCATGGAGTTGTGAATGCTCAACAGTAAATACGAACTCTACTGTATTATGCCATTAGTGTTGGAAATTTCCAACAATAACACACTACCATTGTATTATAATACATCATTATTATATACTAATTACAGTAGTTATTAATGATTGATTTGACAGTTTGACGACCTTGGGGAAGCCATTATTTCTGTCTCAAGTCGGTGAGAGTGTCCAACACTCCACCATGCAAAGTACCATATTGATGGTGTAAAACTAGAAGTTTTGTAATAATGTGGTGACGTGGTAGAAGGATCGGATTCTTTGTATCCAAATCAATTTCTGCATGAAGCAGACGTCCTCCACACCTTAATATATTATGAGTGTTGGTATCATACCAGATACCTAGAGACTTGGTTAATTTATCTGGAAGATTTTCATATTTACTTCCATACGTCTCTTGTTGTGCACGTTTGATCCAGTAGAGGATAGGATTGGGAAACTTATGCCTGATTCCTATTTTAGCAAGAAAGTCAAACACATGTGCTGTCACTTTTAATAACTTACTCAAGTTGGAATAATTGTGAGGATTAATAGCTGAGATTCAATGAGGTTCTGGGTCTTTCATGGGAGTAGTGATACTGGTCACTATGACTTGTGGTTTCTGTTTGGGCCACTGACCACTAACAAGCCATGAAGGTCCATTAAACCACATCGAAGACTTGATTAACTGTTTTAATGTTAAACCTCTTGATAAGTAATCTGCAGGATTGTCCTTAGTGGGGACATGTCTGAATTTATATCCAGCAGATAATTCATGAATTTTCCTAACACGATTACTATCGTAGGGAGTTTTATTGTTGTTATTTCTTACCCATTGTAAGACTGCCTCATTGTCTGACCACACAACGATTTCACCAAAGTGGATATTATTGAGTGTCTTGGTCAGGCAATGAGCCAATCGTACTCCCACCAGCAATGCAGTTAACTCCATTTGAGGTAAAGATCTCTTCTTGATTGGAGCAACTCTTGCTTTAGATGCGAGTAAAAATGATTGTGCACTATTGACTAAGTAGGCTGCAGCGCCATAAGCTTTGCCAGAGACATTGCAAAAAACGTGCAAATTCGTGGGCAAGTTTTGTCCTGAAGCATTACGAGGAAATTTCAAAACACCTAATTCATTGAAATCCATTGCGAGTATTTGCCATTTATCTTGCAACTCAATTGGCAACGGATCATCCCATCCCATATGTTTCTGCCAGCATTCCTGCATGAGGAGTTTGCCCCTTATTAATATAGGACTAAGTAAGCCTATAGGGTCAAATGATTGACTGACATACGAGAGTAATTTTTTCATGGTAAGGGATGAATTATTGGTTTGTACTGACTTTACATTCATCTCGTCAGTACCTGTGTTCCATTCCACGCCCAGAACTTTTAATTGATTATGCACCTGATAACCCGGAAATTCTTTCTCAATTATCTGGTTAAATGATTTATTGTTTGAGGCCCATGATTGTAGTGGCATATTGGCTCCTAACAACTCACGGTTAGTCTCATGGTAGATTTCTACCAATTTGAATTTGTCATTAGTAGTTCCCTGGAAATTATCGACATACAAGTTGTCACTGATCTCCGTTTTATAAGGGCTATTTGACTTCTACAAATGTGTATCTAATGTGGCTTGAAGTAGAAACGGGGAAGAAGTCGCTCCGAATAGCACAGAGGCAAACCGGTAGGTTATGACATCACTGTCAGGATCCAGTGGGTCCTTAACCCTTAAACTGCGCATGGCGTATATATACGCCCTGAGTAACATGTCCGACAGTGCGCATGGCGTATATATACGCCATAGGGTGCCATTCCCGATTCAAATGGCCCGCGGCTACACGGGGTTCACAGTAGCTTCCTCAGGGCTCTTGTAAACAGACGCAATTTTAAAAAAAAATCGTGGGCAATATTCTCAGGTGTGAGAGGCACAGTACTGTTGGAGCAACCAAGGCTGGCGCACGCAGCATGAGCGATCAGCATTGCTGTTCAGCTTGTGACCACAGCATCACCGAAAAATGTCAAAATAAATATATAACTGTTATTATTTAGTGATGACAATATTACAGATGACCCGTGACTGTGATATAAATAACCAGGGTTGTGATAATAGCAGGATTGTTGTAATAATTAGCGCTGTGGGAGGAGTGATGCTGAGAGACTGAAAGAGACAGCATCGTTTACTGACTGTGTGGCCACCTGTTATTGTTTACATTCACTATACCAGCTCAGTGGTTCTCTATGGTGAACACAAATGTAGATACTTATATATAATGTGTGTATTAGTGTAATAACAGCAAAAGGATTATGCTGGGAGAAGCCATTTGGGTGACGGAGGTGACGTCGTCTGCACGATTTGTCAAGCTGTTTAGAGGGTGGCCACTATTCTCTTTGGGCGCACTACAAGCTTAGGTGTACAGTTACAGTGCATAAAACATGTAGATATTTATATATAATATGTGCATATAGGGTAATAACACTGAAAACCGTATTGTTGGGGGAGAAAGTTTAGTGCGTGTGACCTTGAATGAGTGAGGGAGCCGCCAGCCGCCAGCTGTGTATACCGACGACTCTTAGTGCCTGAACTAACTATATCAGCTTAGCTGTACAGTTGTGGTGAACAAAATATATACATACTTATATATAGCGTCTGTATATAGTGTAATAACACCACAAATGGTATTGTTGGGGGAGAAAGTTTAGTGCGTGTGTTGAGGGAGTGGCAGCGAGTGGCTGGCTGGTGTGTGGCGGTAACTCTTCGTTGCTCTTCGACTCTCAATACCAACTTAGTGGTTCGTAATGGTGACCAAAATATGCAGATACTTATATATAACCTGTGTATAGAGTGTAATAGCAGCAAACAGTATTGTTGGGGGAGAAAGTTTAGTGTGTGTGTGACCTTGAATGAGTGAGGGAGCCGCCAGCCGCCAGCTGTGCATACCGACGACTCTTAGTGCCTGAACTAACTATATCAGCTTAGCTGTACAGTTGTGGTGAACAAAATATATACATACTTATATATAACGTCTGTATATAGTGTAATAACACCACAAATGGTATTGTTGGGGGAGAAAGTTTAGTGTGTGTGTTGAGGGAGTGGCAGCGAGTGGCTGGCTGGTGTGTAGCGGTAACTCTTCGTTGCTTTTCGACTCTCAATACCAACTTAGTGGTTCGTTATGGTGACCAAAATATGCAGATACTTATATATAACCTGTGTATAGAGTGTAATAGCAGCAAAACTATTTGTTTATTGTTTTATGAACATAATAATTGAATCACTAATATGCACACCATACATTTGAGTATAGCGATTATTCACCACTTTTATTATATAAATATATTACAATACACACTATTGAATAATATTACTGCAAAAAAACTAAGAAAAAATCAATCGGAGACATTGAAACAATTAGGTAATAATATCTTTGTGGCAACTCCCATCTGTCAGCGCGGGTGACGCTGACCGGCCCTGGCGACCGCTCTGTCAACGCCCACTTTTTGCCAGACTTCCTCGGTCAATTGCGCCCAAAATATGTCACCTACGATTTTTTTGCTATTTTTCCCGTGCTCAGGGGACACAAATTAACGTGTTTAGAAGACGAAAAATTTTTTGGGATTTTTTTTTCTTGCGCACAGGGGTGTAAATGTCCCCAGGACCCCTGAGCAGTGTAAGGGTTAATCCAGAGAAATTTGGTGTAATTACGACCCTCCTCTTGCAAGCCTACTCTAAGGAAAGCTTTACTGATATCAGCAGTATAAGCGAAAACACCAGTGCGGAATCGTAATAATACATCATGTAGCCTTTGTGTTAGGCTAGGTCCCGTTTGGAGACATTCATTCAAGGACACGCTGTTTGCCTTCACTTTGGCACTACAGTTGAAGACGATATGTATTGGCGTGGTCAATGAATCTTTCACCACAGCGTGATGGGGTAAATAGTGACCTGTTTTTCGGTCATCGCTATCAACAACTTCGATAAATTTACTGTTGAGTTGTTGTTGAATTAATTGATAATACATGTTCAATTTATCTGGCTGTTTCTTCAGCCGTATTAATTGAGACTGTAATTGAGAAGCTGCCATGAAATAATTAACTGGAAGTTGTGGATGATTCAACTTCCATGGCAGTCTCACCCAGTATTGTTTGTCTTTATAGACAACTGTGTACAGATATTGCTGGTAAGTCCACGTATCATCAGGGCTTGGTTTATCAGGGACAATACCTAAAGTGTCTAAATCCCACAGACGATGTACAGATGGATCAGACTCATTATCTTCAGATATTTCTCTGAAATGTAGGGGTGACTGTTCCAAGCCTAGTCACGCCACTATTGAATTGTTAGTTTGTTGGTTGGTTGACGCTGGTTTCTGTTGAAAAAACACCAGTCCAGTAAGCAATTAGCCTCCAGCTGATGACAACAAATTCATTCCGTGTTGTCTGGTGCATCCTGTTATGAATTTATAATAATAGTCAGCGCCTATTAGGATACCAACATCTGTGAGGCAGTCAGAATTTATTTTGTGATCTACTAGCCTCATGCGGTTACGTTTGAGATATCTCGCAGTGCGAGCTAGTCCTGTGACCTGCAGGTCTGAAGGAAGTTTATCTACTACTACCGCTTGTATTGACCTAGTGGAAGATCCAAGTCTCACTAACACCTTGACTACTTGGTATTCACGAGGTCCACTATTAGTCAAGAACCCAGAAATATTCAGTCTTACACTTTTGGCAGGTTTTAATTTCAACTGCTCGACTAATTGTTGTGTGATGAAAGTTTTCTGTGATCCTTCATCAAAGAGACCTCTAGTGTTAACTCTAGACTTCCTATCAATTAGTTTAAGTTGAGCCATAGGCAGAGTAGTATTATTGCCTGACTCAGTAGCAAGTACATTTATTTCTTGGTGTACCTTGCAATATTGTACTGTGGTAGAATTCATAGAATCCTCCCTAGGGGTCAGACTGTATAGAAGTTTTTCTACATGAGGCATAATGATGCACACCTTTGTTGCATCTACTGCATAACCATAGCTGCACTACACATTTACTGGGATCCTGAGAACCCATGCACTTGGTGCATCTGTGTAATTCTTGTAGCCGTTTAATCCTGGTATTCTACATAAATGGTATGTCTACATAAATGATCTACCAGTTGGTTTATAGAATTATATGAACATGTTTGCTGATGATGATAAGATAATAGGAAGGATAAGAAGCTTAGATGATTGTCATGCCCTTCAAGAAGACCTGGACAAAATAAGTATATGGAGCACCACTTGGCAAATGGAATTTAATGTTAATAAATGCCATGTTATGGAATGTGGAATAGGAGAACATAGACCCCACACAACCTATATATTATGTGAGAAATCTTTAAAGAATTCTGATAAAGAAAGAAATCTAGGGGTGGTTCTAGATAGAAAACTATCACCTGAGGACCACATAAAGAATATTGTGCGAGGAGCCTATGCCACGCTTTCTAACTTCAGAATTGCTTTTAAATACATGGATGGCGATATACTAAAGAAATTGTTCACGACTTTTGTTAGGCCAAAGCTAGAATATGCAGTGGTTGTGTGGTGCCCATATCTTAAGAAGCACATCAACAAACTGGAAAAGGTGCAAAGACATGCTACTGAAGGGCAAGAGCTACGAGGAGAGGTTAGAGGCATTAAATATGCCAAAACTAGAAGACAAGAAAAAGAGGTGATATGATCACTACATACAAAATAGTAACAGGAATTGATAAAATCGATAGGGAAGATTTCCTGAGACATGGAACTTTAAGAACAAGAGGTCATAGATATAAACTAGCTAAACACAGATGCCGAAGAAATATAAGAAAATTCACTTTCACAAACAGAGTGGTAGACGGTTGGAACAAGTTAGGGGAGAAGGTGGTGGAGGCCAAGACCGTCAGTAGTTTCAAAGCGTTATATGACAAAGAGTGCTGGGAAGACGGGACACCATGAGCGTAGCTTTCATCCTGTAACTACACTTAGGTAATTACACTTAGGTAATTACTAGAGACTCTACTTCTAGCCTAAAGCTTTGAAGTGAGTCTGGTTTTATCTATTTCATCAGGATCAGTTTCAGTTGCATTCAGTAGGTTGAGATAAGACTGGATTGTAGATCTGACTTGATCAAATTTGAGATCAGCTACTCTCAATGATGTTGATAGTAATCAATAGGAGTTGCTTTAGACAAAGTATCAGACTTATTAATTAGTCTGGTTAAGTGACCTTTAAGGCCAATATAGGTTCTCCTTAATTGTTCAGGAGTAGCCATGGTGGCTTTAAGTCCAAGTTTCATAGGACTTGAATAAGTCCTTGACATAAGACTTGAATAAGTATTACAAATGAAGCTGGGGTACTTGCTCATTAGTCGACAAGTAAATTGAATATAGCCTAAATTAATCTGACTAAATTACACTCTACCTCACTCGAGGTTAAATGTACCTACCTAACAATAAGTAGCTAATGATTTTGAGCAGTGCTTGAATGTCACCATTAACTTTCTTCAGGCTAGCTCTTCTTTATCACCATTCAATGTAATAGTGATCATTCAGCAACACTCTAAATTCATACACATAAATAATTGATATGGATACACTCTAATCTGAGTTACCATAAGGTTTGAATCCCACCCTTGGTAGGGTTAGCACAAGAATGAATAATGTATGCACTACTGACTAGTCCAAGACTAGTTGAAAGAATTTCTACCTAAGAAACTACTAATTTATTTAGTCTGCATTTGTGCAAAACTCAGCACAATCACAGCCTAAATTCCTACCTAATAAAGGTTGGCATAGATTAATTTGTGGTGCAATAGTGAATATATAGTTGTGCCGTGTTTTTGGGTTTTTTAGATTTTATAGTTTATATAAATGTGCACTTGCACACACAGGTGAAAATACAAATATGTACAGTTAATTTTGGCTTGCTAGCCACAGCCTTTTATGGTGGTTGATTGTGTTGACCAACTTGCCAACTACATGTGACCCAGACTCACCTGACAGGTGGACACCATCTCTTGCCAGGTTTTGCTTGTATGGTCTGGCTGTAAATTGAATGTAAGTTATGAGCTGTTGCTCCTGGTGACCTGAAGATTCTTACCTCAGTGTGTGATATAGGTCTGAGTGTTGTGGGTAATTAACTGTGTCCCACTAGTGCTACTTTATACATGAGCTATAAGCAGCAAATAAATTGGTGTGTATTAGGCTAGCCTATGTGGTACTCAGCCGGTAGCCACAATTAATAAAATGTGGTTAGCCTAGGTTACTACACACAGTAATTAGTTATGATTATGGTATTAGTTGTAATACATCCAGTTCAAAAAGGACCATATTTTTGTGTTGGGAAGAAAGCTTACTTTATTAATTGATTGACATTGAGTTAATTGATTGACATTGAGTTAATAGATTAATTTGAATTAATCGAAGGACCACCCTATTTTGACTGAAAAGGGAAACAGATAAAGTTAAATGATAAGGACTGAAATACCAGTGCCTATGGATAGGAAACTATTAAAGATTATTCTTTAAACTTCTATGGGCTGTATAATATATTAATGTTCGAAAATAAACTTTCCGTCCTTCATAAAATTGGGGGTTAATAACCGAAGTAATCTACTCCCAGTACGCTTCATCGAGGCTGGTTCTTCCTCGAATACAAATTAGTAAATTCTACTAAATACTATTAAGAAATATTAGATAAATTGATTAATGGTAAAAAGATTATATGTTGATTAACCAAGTAATTATTCTCATTTGACTTTTATGAGGCTAACATATTCTGTTAGATATCTCAAACCAAATAAACTAAATCTCTTTGACTGATCTAGAATTTGCTCAATTAAAGAAATAATAGAAAGGGTTTCAGCTGCTTAGCTGTAATAGTGAACGGAGAGGTAGAGGTGCAATGGCGTCGTCTGCTACTTGCTGCAACACGTGAGTTCAAGCATGGCGTGGGAACATGAGGACCACGACCACTTACAACACAAGCTGAAATTTCAACCTAATACACTAATTGTTTACACCTAATATCTAATATCTTCACTATGCCATAAAAGGAATAAACTTAATTCCTTATGGACGTACTTATTGTTTGGGGAGGTCGCGTAGCATAACGATGGACAGTGCACAGTACATAGATATAAAGAGTACTCAATATAAACAATACTAAAGCACTTAACCTGCTGGTTGTCCACCGAAGCAATTCTAGATTGCTACTGGAGCAATTGCACGCTCCTAGGCCGATTAAATGCAAGGGCGTAACGTAATATTGATGGAAATCGACTCTCCTGGGACGCACGATGTAATTGTTGGCGTCTCTAT
Organism: Procambarus virginalis; assembly: GCA_020271785.1. Lineage (NCBI taxonomy): Eukaryota > Metazoa > Arthropoda > Malacostraca > Decapoda > Cambaridae > Procambarus > Procambarus virginalis. Next base: position 23,071 of record WNGS01010147.1, on the reverse strand, counting down.
GGCGTGGTAGCCACAAGGCGAATAAATGATGTCTCTCCGCCCTCCCTCAAATCGTCTCTGCCATTCACAACAGAAATTACTAATCACGTATAATTCTTTTCTGTGTAATTACTGATGTAATGCGTTAATGAGAACCGAGTTGCAATTATAGGGAATTAAATAATATCATATTCTCATTAAGTGGTGTTAATCGAGAAATGGAGAGAAATTTATTTCCTCCATAGTATTCTTACGTAACAGATAAAACTGCTACTTGATAATAATTTCAGTTAATAACTCTCGGGTTTGAATTATTGGGAGCTATATTATCCGTAGTTAATTATTGTACGGAATACTGATAATTTTGGAGAACCACATTCAATTCTCTAACATATTGGTAATAAATATGTTTAGATGGACATTATCTGACGCAATCCTGCCTCTCGATGTCGTGAGAATATTAGCAATAGGCTCAGATAAAGAAATATTAATTTATGTTAACACTACCGTTAGTGAAATTAACCCCTTAACTGCATTGCCTCCAAATATGACACCCCCGCAGTGCGCAGGAAATAAATTCTCTGGAAAAAATTATTATTTTTTTTTTAAGTGTCAAAAAACCCTTCCCTGAGTATGGGTATGTAAAAAAAAAATCGAAATTGTACTTACTTTGGCTGCTATGGGGTCCGTAAGTTGGGGCGTGACGTCATCATTCCCATTCGCCCATGACGTACGCTCCCGGGGCCAGTACGGCGGCCGGGGTAGGGCGCGCCGTGAATATATTTTTGTTCATTTTTTTCGCACAGTTCCAAATACATTTTATTTGTTTTTACGTGCTAATCCTATGTATAATGAACACGTACACTATATTATGGCAGTAAAACATCCGTACTGTCCGAAGACACTGTGTTACGTGCAAGAAACTTGTGTACACGTATGTTGCACATATATACCGTGTATCATGCTAATTAATGTATATATACAATCTATTTACACACTATACACTGTCACACAGTATATACATTCACCATCAACACACACACAACTCCTCGAGTGTGAGCAGCCACACCCAGCCAGCCAGTCCTCCCTCTCCTCCAACATCGTACTCGCCATCACCCCTCCTCCCACCATATTGTTATTCACACCAATGTTTCGGGTTCATTTATGTATATTTACAACACATTTACACACTCTACACTGTCACACACCATAAACACACTCAGAACTCCTCGAGTGTGAGCTGCCACACCCAGCCAACCAGTCCTCCCTCTCTCCTTCAACATTGTACTCGCCATCACCCCTCCTCCCACCATACTCTTACTGTTTATATTACACTATTTACATATGTTATGTATACCTATCTACATGTTTTATTCACCAGAACTATGCAAGTAAGCCGGTATTGCGTCCAAACAGTACAGTGGCCACCATACACTGCATGAGAAATCACAAAGCAGACGACGCTACGATTACCACGTCACCTCCCTCACAAAAATAGCTCCTCCCAACATACTCTTGTTGCTGTTATTATACTATATACACACACTGTATATACCCATGTACATATGTGTTCCCCATAGCGAACGACTGAGCTAGTATGGTGAGCAAAACAAGAGTGGCTGCCACACACAGTGGAGGCTTCCTCAATTCTCTCCCTCCCTCCCTCACCAAAATTCCTCCTTCCACAATACTACGCACAATGCTAATTATAACCACAATCCTGGTCACTAATTCCTGTAAATGAATAATTGACCACACGTTTATTTTGAAAAGGAACCTAAGAAGTCACTTGAAGATTCCTAGATGGATGAAATAATGCTGTGGTGCTGTGACTAGCGCTGTGAACATCGTGAACAGCATTGAATCACTGACATTTGAACATTGTTCCCAGTCATTATCAACTCAGGCTCTTCTATAATACTATCATGGCTAAATAATACAGATTATATATATATTTTTGACATTATTAGGCGATGCTGTGGTCACACACTGAACAGCAGTGCTGTGCACTCATACTGCGTGCGCCGGCCTTAGTTGCTCACTCACTACTGAGGCTCCAACACCCGGGAATGTGGCCCACGATTTTTTTTAAGATGGCGTCTGTTTACAAGAGCCTGGGGAAGCTGATGTGAACCCCACGTAGCCGCGTGAGTTTTGAATGGACTGTGAAAAATAAAAATGCGCAGAGGCGCGTTGCGCAAAACAGACGTGTGCCTGCAGGCGCGTTGCGCAGTTTAAGGGTTAAACAACCTACGAAGATGAGGGAAGGGGACGTTCCCTCCATGCTAGATTTGATATTTACTAGGAAGGAGGAAGAAATATTTGACATTCAGTACCTTCCTCCCTTGGGTAAAAGTGACCATGTCTTTTTCGGAATAGAGTATGCAATGCGTTATAATCTGGAAGAAAATAAAAGGTTGATGCAATTCAAAAACCTGACTTTAGGAGAGGACATTATGGCAACCTTAGAAATTTTTTAGTGAGTATAATTGGACAGACTTGTTGCTAAGCAAGGAAGTGATTGAGATGTATGTCAAGTTTTGTGAAATATATAAGAACATAAGAACAAGGAAACTGCAGAAGGCCTATTGGCCCATACGAGGCAGCTCCTATCTATAACCACCCAATCCCATTCATAAACATGTCCAACCCACGCTTGAAACAATCGAGGGACCCCACCTCTACCACGTTACGCAGTACTTGGTTCCACAAATCAACAACCCTGTTACCGAACCATTATTTACCCAAGTTTTTCCTAAATCTAAACTTATCCACTTTATACCCATTGTTTCGTGTTCTGTCTTGTGTTGATACTTTAATACCCTATTAATATCCCCTTTGTTATGTCCATTTATCCACTTGTAAACCTCTATCATGTCACCCCTAACTCTTCGCCTTTCCAGTGAATGCAAGTTAAGCTTTGTTAATCTTTCTTCATATGAAAGATTTCTAACCAGAGCACGATATAGCTGAAGAACAACACCAGGTGTCATGTTACTAACGCTTCGATTACTAAATCCCAGTGTCCTATTTGCCTTATTACGAACATTCAGGCATTGATCCTTTTGTTTTAAATTCTTACTAATCATAACTCCCAGATCCCTTTCGCAATCCGACTTCGCAATCTCAACACCATCAAGCTCTTATCTTGTAACTATCATCATTACCTAGCCTCAGAACTTTACATTTATCAGCATTAAACTGCATCTGCCAATCTTTTGACCATTTCAAAACCCTATTTAGATCAACTTGAAGTGATAGCGAGTCTTCTTCCGTGTTAATTTCCCTACCGATTTTTGTATCTTCTGCAAATATGCAGATATTGCTACTCAAACCTGAATCTAATATTTATAAACAACAGAGGTCCCAGGACAGAGCCCTGAGGTACTCCACTAACATTATCCCACTCTGACTTAACCCCATTTATACTAACTCTGTTTCCTTTGGAATAGCCATGCCCTAATCCAACTTAATATAGCACCCCAATACCATGAGCCTCTATTTTTTTAATTAGTCTTTCATGTGGCACTGTATCAAAAGCTTTGCTAAAGTCAAGGTACACAACATCACAATCCTTACCACTATCAACTGCCTCAACTATGCTGGAATAAAAAGATAGCAAATTTGTTAAACATGAACGGCCATTTGTAAAACCATGTTGCGACTCATTTATTAATTTATGTTTTTCAAGATGAAGACGAATTGTATTTGCAATTATCGATTCAAGTAACTTTCCCACAATAGACGTTAGGCTAATTGGCCGATAGTTTGACGCAAGTGATCTATCTCCTTTCTTAAAAATTGGTACCACATTAGCTACCTTCCATGACTCCGGCACTCTACCTAACTCTATTGATTTATTATATATGGTAGACAGTGGCTCGGAAAGCTCCTCTTTGCATTCTTTAAGCACCCTGGCAAACACTTCATCCGGCCCTGGGGATTTGTTTGGTTTGAGTTTACTATTTGTTTAATTACGTCCTCCCTGGTAACTGCTAAACTATTCAACTGTCCTCGTCCCACCCACATATACTTGTTCAGCTGAAGGCATAATGTTAAGTTCCTCTTTAGTAAATACAGATATAAAATATTTATTAAAAATATACTCATCTCCTCGTCATTATCCGTTATTTGACCTGTCTCGGTTTTTAATGGATCTATCTTTCCTAGTCTTAGTTCGATATAACTGAAAAAAACCTTTAGGATTTGTCTTCGCTTGCCCTGCTATGCGAACTTCGTAGTTTCTTTTTGCTTTCCTTATCTCTTTTTTAACATTTCTAACCAGTTGTACGAATTCCTGTTCTAAACTAACTTCCTCATTCTTAATCCTTTTGTACCACGCTCTCTTTTTACCTACAAGGTTCTTCAGATCATTTATCATCCACTTTGGATCATTAGTATTCGATCTATTCAATTTATATGGTATACTACGTTCCTGGGCTTTGCTTAGAATATTTTTAAATAGGTTATATCTTGAATCCACATCGAAATCCCCTTTTACGTCACCTGTCGCTGGGTTCACGTCTAGCCCACACCCCATCCCCAAGACATTCCAATCTATTTGACCCAAAAAATTTCTTAGGCTATTGAAATCAGCTTTTTGAAAATCAGGCACTTTAACAGAATTTTCTCCTACAGATCTATTCCATTCTATGCTAAATCTGATTTCTTTATGATCACTGTTCCCTAGCTCACTCCCTATTTCATGTCCTTAATTTGTGTTTCCCTGTTAGTTAACACCAAATCTAAAATATTATTTCCCCGCGTTGGTTCCTTAATATGTTGCGTAAGAAAGCAATCGTCAATTAATTCTAGAAAGTCTTCTGCTTCATTATTCCCTGTTTTGTTCACCCAGTTTATTCCACTAAAATTAAAGTCACCCATGACATAAATACTGTTAGATCTAGATATTTCATCCCATAGATGCTTTGCTTCCATTGTGTCTAAATTTGGTGGCCTATATATAACTCCTATTATAATAATATTTGCTTTTTCGTTCAATTCTATCCAAACAGTTTCTGTGTGTGGCTCAGTTTTGATTCCCTCTTTGAGACTACATTTCAAATTGTCCCTAACATATATGGCACTCCCCTCCTTGTCTAATATATCTATGTGAAATAGTTTAAATCCATTTATTTGATATTCAGCTAGTAGTTCTATATTTCTACATTCATCCACGTTTCGGTAAGTGCAATAATATCTATTTCTTCTGTACAGATAAGAGCATTTAACTCGTTTATTTTGTTTCTTAGACTTCTACTGTTAGTAATATACCCTAAGTGAATTGTTATTTTGAGGCCCTTCTCTTTCCCTGATCATTTTGCCAATTTGTTTCTCCAACAAACACATATTTTTATTACCTCCTTCCTCCCTATCAATTCCCATATCATACCACTATCTACTAACAGTTTAAACCCAAACAAATGCCTCTAACCACTGGTTCCAACGAATTCGCAACAACAACCCCAGCCCTCAATAGATGCACCCCATCACGAGCATACATTTCATACATATGATAAAGGCACAAAAAAATTTATACCAAAACAGAGATGCAGAACTAGGAAACAGGATTGGTTCAACAGAAATTGCGAGAGGGCCAGAGACCAAAAGACACAAAAATGGAATACATACAGGAAGAGGCCAAACCCCCAAACATACCAGCGATACAAAGATGCGAGAAACAACTACACTGCAGTGAGGAGAGGCAGAAAGAAATTTTGAAAAAGGGATTGCAGACAAATGTAAAACAGAACCAGGTCTATTCTATAAATTCATAAACAACAAATTGCAGGTAAAGGATAATATTCAGAAGTTGAAAATGGGAAATAGATTCACGGAAAATGAAAAGGAAATGTGTGAAACATTAAACGAAAAGTTCCAAAGTGTGTTTGTACAAAATAAATCTTCAGGGAACCAGACAATAAGAATTCCAGAGAACAACATAAGAGCACATAGAGGTGTCTAGAGACGAAGTGGAAAAAATGCTCAAGGAGCTAAATAAGAACAAAGCAGTTGGTCCAGATGGAGTTTCACCATGGGTTCTGAGAGATGTGCACCTGAGCTCAGCATTCCACTTCAGCTGATTTTTCAGGCATCCCTGTGTACAGGAGTTGTAGCTGATGTGTGGAAAAAGGCTAACATAGTTCCAATCTACAAAAGTGGAAGCAGGAAGACCCCTTAATTACAGACCTGTATCATTGACAAGTGTAATAGTCAAAATATTGGAAAAATAATTAAAACTAAATGGATAGAACACCTGGAGAGGAATGATATATATCAGACAGACAGTATGGTTTTCAATTTGGAAGATCCTGTGTATCAAATTTACTCAGTTTCTATGATCGAGCAACAGAGATATTACAGGAAAGAGATGGTTGGGTTGACTGCATCTATCTGGACCTAAAAAAGGCTCTTCAGAGAGTTCCCCATAAGAGGTTATTCTGGAAACTGGAAAATATTGGAGGGGTGACAGGTAAGCTTCTAACATGGATGAAAAATTTTCTGATAGAAAAATGAGGGCAGTGATCAGAGGCAGTGTATCGGACTGGAGAAATGTCACAAGTGGAGAGTACCACAGGAGTTACGAGAAAGGCTGCGGGAAATGCACCTTACGACACTGGAAGACAGAAGAGTAAGGGGAGATATGATCACACCTACAAAATCCTCAGAGGAATCGACCGGGTAGACAAGGACAAACTATTCAACACTGGGGGACGCGAACAAGGGGACACAGGTGAAACTGAGTACCCACATGAGCCAAAGAGACGTTAGAAGGAACTTTTCAGTGGTCAGAGTAGTTAAAAGATGGAATGCTTTAGGCAGTGATGTGGTGGGGAGGCTGACTCCATACAAGTTTCAAGGGTAGATATGATAGAGCCCAGTAGGCTCGGAATCTGTACACGGTTGATTGACAGTTGAGAGGCGGGGACCAAAGAGCAAAGCTCACCCCCGCAAGCACAAATAGGTGAGTACAGGGTTCAGTTCTTGCACCAGTGATGTTTTATTGTCTACATAAATGATCTACCATTGGTATACAGAATTATATGAACATGTTTGCTGATGATGCTAAGATAATAGGAAGGATAAGAAACTTAGATGATTGTCATGCCCTTCAAGATGACCTGACAAAATAAGTATATGAGGCACCACTTGGCAACTGGAATTAATGTGAATAAATGCCATGTTAAGAATGTTGAATAGGAGAACATAGACCTCACACAACTATATATTATGTGAGAAATCTTAAAGAATTCTGATAAAGAAAGAGATCTAGGGGTGGTTCTAGATAGAAAACTATCACTGAAGACACATAAAGAATATTGTGCGAGGAGCCTATGCCACGCTTTCTAACTTCAGAATTGCTTTTAAATACATGGATAGTGATACACTAAAGCAATTGTTCACGACTTTTGT
>WNGS01010146.1:17296-20569 GCA_020271785.1 Procambarus virginalis | reverse complement strand
AAACCTGTCTCCTGAAGCCCACATCAAAAGAATAACATCGGCGGCGTAGCGAGGCTGGCTAACATCAGAACTGCCATCAGCAACCGGTGTAAGGAATCATTCAGAACTTTGTATACCACGTATGTAAGACCAATCCTGGAGTATGCGGCCCCAGCATGGAGCCCGTACCTTGTCAAACACAAGATGAAGCCGGAAAACGTTCAAAGATATGCCACTAGGCTAGTCCCAGAACTAAGAGGCATGAGTTACAAGGAAAGGCTGAGGGAAATACATCTCATGTTTCTGGAAGACAGAAGAGCCCGGGGAGACATGATTACCACATACAAAATTCTCAGGGGAATTGACAGGGTGGACAAGGATGGATTATCTAACACGGGTGGTACACGCACAATGGGACACACGTGGAAGTTGAGTACCCAAAGGATCCACAGAGTCATTAGGAAGAACTTTTTCAGTGTCAGAGTACAGTGGTTAGTAAATGGAATGCACTAGGAAGTGATGTAGTGGAGGCTGACTCCATACACAGTTTCAGATGTAGATATGATGGAGCTTGTCAAGCTCAGGAATCTGTACACCAGTAGATTGATGGACGGGACCAAAGAGCCAAAGCCGCAAGCACAAGTAGGTGAGCGCAACTAGGTGAGTACACACACACTAACATTCTAAGCATAACAAAAACCTTCAGTAATGAGGCTGACAGCCAAGCCAGGCGTTACTCTCGTTGTGGACCACCACCACGAGAGGAGCACGAGCCACGCAGCCAGCAGGAGCAGGAGCAGGAGGAGAGGAGCAGGAGCAGGAGCAGGAGGAGAGGAGCAGGAGCAGGAGGAGGAGGAAAGAGGGGAGGTAGTTACCTAACAGTGCTCACCTATCAGTGACTACAGCAGAGTGAGGTCACGCTGTTGATGCCCCGTCTACTAACCATGTTTTACCTGGTGCGTTATAATTAACTGTTCCGGTGTTCAGTAGAGGAAGTGGTGAACAAGTGGAATGAGCTGGAGAAATCAATTTATAAAATTTGCCCCGGCGGGCTATAGCTTACTGCTGGCCACTCATGCTGTGAGTGGACACACCGCCATAGCAGCATGTACTGCTGTACTGCTAATCCTATTCTTCCCCCGGGTATACGACCCGCTAAATAGTTTAACAACCAGGTACCCATTCACTGCTGGGGTGAGCAAGAGCAGCACCTGAGTGACATCTAACAACCCTCAAGTTTACTTTAACTTGCTGGTGTAAAGCGCTGGGGGGGGGGGACCTTTTAAGGACGGTATCTATAGTATATATGACAACATACATATACTTCACATATTTCTAATGTGTTATATGGGCACACTCTCAGGTGGTGGTCCAGACGATGTCCTTGTCTCACGCTGCAGAGTCTGCAACTTTGTTCCTCACCTGTTGCTTCACTGGGTTCTTTAGTATCCCAGGAGTAATTCTTGCAGTCATGGATGCCCTCCTTCGGCCAGCCCTGAAGAAACTTGAGAAGGCAAACTTCAGCTGCAGTTGTCTAAACTGCAAAGGCATTTTAGGAGTACGGATTACTTTGTATTCGAATATAGAGAACTAGGGGCTGCGGCCCAAGAGCTAAATCTATACCGGCAAGTGTAAGTATGTAAAGATAAATATGTAAGCACATAGACGCGTACACGTTGAGTGTTGGCACCTGGTGAGCGTGTGCAGGGTGTGGGGTTGTGTGGAGACCAGCACCCGTGGCACACTGACACTCACCTTACACATAATTGTCCAACACACTGCCACTTCTCGTACTACTACCACCATCCCTTACCCCCCCCCCCAGCACTACCCCTTACCCACCACTACCTCCCCTTACCCACCACCACCTCCCCTTACCCACCACCACCTCCCCTTACCCCCCCAGCACCACCCCTTACCCACCACCACCTCCCCTTACCCCCCCAGCACCTCCCTTACCCACCACCACCACCCCTTACCCCCCAGCACCACCCCTTACCCACCACCACCACCCCTTACCCCCCCAGCACCTCCCTTACCCACCACCACCACCCCTTACCCCCCAGCACCTCCCCTTACCCACCACCACCACCCCTTACCCCCCCAGCACCACCCCTTACCCACCACCACCTCCCCTTACCCCCCCAGCACCACCCCTTACCCCCCCAGCACCTCCCCTTACCCACCACCACCACCCCTTACCCACCACCACCTCCCCTTACCCCCCACCACCCCTTACCCACCACCACCACCACCCCTTACCCACCACCACCACCCCTTACCCACCACCACCACCCCTTACCCACCACCACCTCCCTTACCCACCACCACCACCCCTTACCCACCACCACCTCCCCTTACCCACCACCACCACCACCCCTTACCCACCACCACCACCACCCCTTACCCACCACCACCACCCCTTACCCACCACCACCACCCCTTACCCACCACCACCTCCCCTTACCCACCACCACCACCTCCCCTTACCCACCACCACCACCCCTTACCCACCACCACCACCCCTTACCCACCACCACCACCCCTTACCCACCACCACCTCCCCTTACCCACCACCACCACCCCTTACCCACCACCACCTCCCCTTACCCACCACCACCACCCCTTACCCACCACCACCTCCCCTTACCCACCACCACCTCCTCGTTCTCTTTAAATTGAAAGAAGGTATGACGAGAGGACGCAGGTGGAAGCTGGAGACGCAAAGGAGTCAAAGAAGTCTAAGGAACTGCTGGTGGTCAACCAGTAAACATGCACTGAAAGAGAAGTTCTGGAAGCCCACTCCATCCACAACCTTCATGCCAGATTCGACGAAGAATTCGAACGTCAAAAAGAGTAACAATTACAATGTAACAGGTAAATCAAGACCAATACTGTCTGGGTACAAGGGACAGGATGAACAACCCAGTGGGTTTTCTTCCTATTGGGGAGTGTTGTACATGCTGCTATGGCGGTGTGTCCACTCACAGGGTGAGTGGCGCTGCCCAATAAACTCGCCCGTCGGGGCAAAATTTTAAATATAATTTAACACGAAGGAACACTGGCCAGAACGGAGCCTCTCCCAGGTGATCACCGGTACCGGTGTATGGGATCTCCCCACACACGAATACGCTGATTGATTGATTGATGAAGATTAAGCCACCCAAGAGGAGGTGGCACGGGCATGAATAACCCGTAAGGAAAAGTTCATCATGTGATCCCAGTTACATAGTCCAGCACACACCTGAGGCCAGCTAGCTACTGAGCCTTTGGTCCCAGCTAGCTACTGAGCCT
>WNGS01010146.1:7296-12296 GCA_020271785.1 Procambarus virginalis | reverse complement strand
TTAAACAAAATTATTTTGTAAATCAATATATATTGTGTATGTTATTACCTAATAGTCATTACTTAATGGTGCTTCCAGAGAGGAAGATCTCCTACAGGAATTCAGTTTTCTGTATTCATTCTGTATTACATAAGGGAGCATATTTATACTTAATTCATTACACTGTTCTCTTGAGGTTATCTTGAGATGATTTCGGGGCTTAGTATCCCCGCGGCCCGGTCTTCAACCAGGCCTCCACCCCTTAGGAAGCAGCCCGTGACAGCTGACTAACTCCTAGGTACCTATTTACTGCTAGATATCAGGGGCATCAGGGTGAAAGAAACTCTGCCCATAGTTTCTCCCCGGCGCCCGGGATCGAACCGGGACCACAGGATCACGCGCACAGTGTTCTGTCCGCTCCGCCACCGGCTCCTAACTCCTATGAGTTCAAGTTCAACTTGACGTTCACACTGTAACCCTCACCCTGACGTTCACAGCTGTACGATAGAGGTCACTCGACCGCCCAAACGCCGCTGCTTGTAAATATTTGTGTTTGGTTAATTGTTTACGTTGAGTGGCGATGGAGGCACTCAGGGAGGCACTTGTGAGGGGCTGGGGTGAGGGGCTGCCCAGGTGTGCAGCCTTGGCGCCTCACTCCCTGGCACTGGGGAGACGCCTCGTGTGGGCTGGCCTGAGTGACAGTAACCTTAGGATTCAGTCTTATGAAAGAAGGAAGGAAGGAAGGAAGGAAGGAAGGAAGGAAGGAAGGAAGGAAGGAAGGAAGGAAGGAAGGAAGGAAGGGAAGGAATTATCAGGGGTTGGGAGGAAGCGCCAAGCCATTACGACTATATAGCACTTGGAAGGGGTCAGGATAAGGATTTGGGATGGGACGGGGGAAAGGAATGGTGCCCCAACCACTTGGACGGTCGGGGATTGAACGCCGACCTGCATGAAGCAAGACCGTCGCTCTACCGTCCAGCCCAAGTGGCTTCGGTCTTATGAAACATTCGGTCCTTTGAAAAATTCAGTCTTGTCAGTAATTCGGTCTTTTGAAATATTCAGTCTTGTGGATTATTACGTCCTGTGGATCATTTAATTGCCACGAATATATGTACTTTTACAGCCAAGAAGTTTAATATTAAATATACAAAAATAAGCATTGGCATATATTCAGGCGTTTTCCATATAACTCGTTTTGTAATTTTTTTTCTAACTGTGTATGGCGTTAAGGGTAAGTTTGATCAGGTTTGGATAGTTTATGTTAGGTTAAGTTGGGTAAGGTTAGGTTAGGTTAAGGTGTGTTAGATTAGGCGAGGTTGTCTTAGGGAGGTTATCAAATATTTTCATGAGCAGTCTTGTGTAGGAAGTGACCTGAATCCATCCAGGGATTGTGTTCGTTAGCCAAATAAACGACAAAGTTAATCTTTGATAAGTACGCACGTGCGCGCGCGCACGCACGCACGCACGCACGCACGCACGCACGCACGCACGCACGCACGCACGCACGCACGCACACACACACACACACACACACACACACACACACACACACACACACACACACACACACACACACACACACACACACACACACAAGGGTTTTTTCAATGGACTGTTCAATTTTTCCCAAGGTGGGAGCTTGTATTAGGACATCATCTGCATATCCCACTTGTTGTGTTACTTCCGGAAAATCAATATTTGCAATGGCGTTCATAAGTACATTGAATAGTGTAGGGCTTAAGACTCCGCCTTGGGGGGTCCCGAGTTCCATATTCATTGTTCTGGAAACTGCTCCATTGAAGCAAACCTTGGCTTTCCTTCCTGTGAGGTAGTCTTCAACCCATTTCATGAGTCTCCCCTTGACACCCATGCATGCAAGCTCGTCTAGGATCGCAATCCCCTGTGCTTTGTCGAAGGCTCCTTTGATGTCAACAAATACAGAGTACCTAGCCGTGTCATTAGCCAAGTAATTAACTATACAATTTGCTGTGCTCCGTCCTTTAACAAATCCATTGACCCCCTCCCCTAACCTGCCTATTTTGTGCAACAGTCGGTTTAGGATGATCCTTTCAAGCATCTTGCAAGTGCATGACACGAGACTGATAGGTCTGTAATTACCAGGGTCATTAGGCTTCGGTATTGGAACAATTATTGCGTGTTTCCATTGTGTGGGCAGCACTCCACTTAGGAATGACTTGTTAAACAGGTGGAGTAGTGGATTCCCAGACACTTCACACAGTGCATTGAGTATGTCGTAGGTGACGCCGTCTTCACCAGGTGCTGAGGAGGCAAATGTAAAGTTATGGAAATGGGATCTATTTGTGCTTGCGGGGGCTGAGCTTTGGCTCTTTGGTCCTGTGTGTGTGTGTGTGTGTGTGTGTGTGTGTGTGTGTGTGTGTGTGTGTGTGTGTGTGTGTGTGTGTGTGTGTGTGTGTGTGTGTGTGTGTATGCGCGCGCGCTTCTGCATAAGAAAGATAATGCGTCAAACGTTTGACGCATTATCCTGTTTTCTCTGTAGTCTTACATACAGTTGAAGTAATCTCCCAGCACCTCTGAAACTCATCTCAGTCTCCCGGCATCGCCAGACCTCGCGTGTTCGAATTATCATTAGCATCATCTCTAAGCAAGAATTTTAACTCAAAATAATTATCAATAAATAATTATCGTAATACGACTGCTATAAAGAGCATATATATATGTTTTGATGAAACTTAAGTACGCGCAACAATGTGCTGCTACCCTAGTGTATATGAGGGATTACAGAGCATAGATTAACAGCCAGAGAGAGCTAGATGTAGGAGCGAGGCCCGGTGTTATCAGCGGGACTTCCTTTGCCTGTGTGTCTTACCCAGCGTCCAGTGGTAAGGTGTTTAACGTGTCTCTCTGTAAGTGTCTCTTATCGTGCTAAACCACCAGTCTGTTTCTCTGGGGCCCTGGCGCTGTGTCCTCCACCGTGGTAAAGATTCTTCTGGTCAACGTTCATTTTCCCGTGCGCTAATATTGGTGTGAAGGTTGAACATTTGATCATTTGTTAAAGCACTTCTCTGCTCGAATGCAGCATTCGTGTGAGTCCAGGTAAGTGTGTTAGTGACTCGGGCGGTGGTTACCTATGGCCTCATCTGGTTGTGTTTTGCGGGGTTTGAGCTCTGGCTCTTTGGTCCCGCTCTCAACTGTCAATCAGCTGGTGTGTGGGGGTGGTGGGGGATATCCAGCGGCCTGGTTACCTGCTCAATGGTCACTTATATATATATATATTATATATATATATAATATTATATATATAAATATATATATATATATATATATATATATATATATATATATATATACATATATATATATATATATACTATATATATATACATATATATATATATATATATATATATATATATATATATATATATATATATATATATATATATATGTCGTACCTAGTAGCCAGAACGCACTTCTCAGCCTACTTTGCAAGGCCCGATTTGCCTAATAAGCCAAGTTTTCATGAATTAATATATTTCCTCTAATTTTTTTCTTGAGAATGATAAAGCTACCCATTTCATTATGTATGAGGTCATTTTTTTTATTGGAGTTAAAATTAACGTAGTTATATGACCGAACCTAACCAACCCTACCTAACCTAACCTAACCTATCTTTATAGGTTAGGTTAGGTTAGGTAGCCGAAAAAGTTTGGTTAGGTTAGGTTAGGTAGGTTGGTTGTCGAAAAAACAATTAATTCATGAAAACTTGGCTTATTAGGCAAATCGGGCCTTGCATAGTAGGGTAGGCTGAGAAGTGCGTTCTGGCTACTAGGTACGACATATATATATATATAGATATATATATATATATATATATATATATATATATATATATATATATAATATATATATATACATATATAATATATATATATATATATATAAATAATAATTATTACCACCTAGCGGTCTTTTATTTAGTTCATATATTATGCGCGCAGTTCCCATCGTGTGAGTGGCAGTGGGTCCACTACCCATCGTGTGAGTGGACAGTGGGGCCCCATACCCATCCTGTGAGTGGCAGTGGGCCCCATACCCATCCTGTGAGTGGGCAGTGGGCCCTCTACCCATCCTGGTGAGTGGCAGTGGGGACCCTATACCCATCCTGTGAGTGGCAGTGGGCCCTATACCCATCCTGTGAGTGGCAGTGTAAGGGCCCCATACCCATCCTGTGAGTGGCCAGTGGGACCCCATACCCATCCTGTGAGTGGCAGTGGGTCCCATACCCATCGTGTGAGTGGCAGTGGGCCCCTATACCCATCCTGTGAGTGGCAGTGGGCCCCATACCATCGTGTGAGTGGCAGTGGGTCCCATACCCAT
This sequence comes from Procambarus virginalis, assembly GCA_020271785.1. Lineage (NCBI taxonomy): Eukaryota > Metazoa > Arthropoda > Malacostraca > Decapoda > Cambaridae > Procambarus > Procambarus virginalis. Next base: position 7,958 of record WNGS01010146.1, on the reverse strand, counting down.
CGTGTGGAGTGGCAGTGGGCCCTATACCCATCCTGTGATGGTGGCAGTGGGCCCTAGACCCATCCTGTGAGTGCAGTGGGCCCCATACCCATCCTGTGAGTGGCAGTGGGCCCCATACCCATCCTGGAGTGGCAGTGGGCCCTATACCCATCCTGTGAGTGGCAGTGGGCCCCAAACCATCCTGTGAGTGGCAGTGGGCCCTATACCCATCCTGTGAGTGCAGTGGGCCCCATACCCATCGTGTGAGTGGAGTAGGTCCCATACCATCGTGTGAGTGGCAGTGGGCCCTATACCCATCCTGTGAGTGGCAGTGGCCCTATACATCTGTGAGTGGCAGTGGGCCCCATACCCATCCTATGATGATAGTGAGAGAGTTACAGAAGCACATAATGGATTCAGAACTGACCCCAAAATCGATAGCTAATACAAGTTACAGTCTTGATGATGTATAGTCCAGTTTGCTACACACACATTAATATTCTAGTTTGGAATAGTTTAGCGTAATTAACATGACGGTTACAGAACCCACAGTTCCTCAGGTCTTAAGCAATTCACATTTGTGGTAAACTAGTAACAATTGTTATTTACTCCAAATTTGGGATAAAGGCAGCACCTCTGAGAGGCTCAGAGGTACTGCTATTACTGCTAGGCTGAGAGGTGCT
>WNGS01010145.1:18993-29951 GCA_020271785.1 Procambarus virginalis | reverse complement strand
AGAAGGGTTATTGAACCGAGGAGGATACTGAAACCAAAAGGTTAGCATACCGAAAAGGAAACTATGAGGAGATAAGAAATTCCTAACAGACATAGCATGGGAAACAGAGCTCAGGGAAAAGACGGCCAAGATATGATGGACTACATCACGCAAAAGTGCAAGGACGCAGCAAACAAGTTGTCCCAGCCCAAAGGAAAACAGTGAAATGAAGATGAGAAACCCATGGTTAATCAGAGATGTAGGCTAGCTAAGCAACAAAGTAAAAGGGCATGGAGAAACTATAGGAATAACAGGACACTGGAGAGCAGAGAAAGATACCAGAATGCCAGGAATGAATATGTCAGGATGAGAAGAGAGGCGGAAAGACAATACGAAAACGACATCGCAAGCAAGGCAAAGACTCAGCCTAAATTGCTGCATAGCCACATCAGGAGGAAAAAACAACAGTAAAGGAACAGGTTATGAAATTAAGGATAGGGGCAGAAGGATTCACTACAAACGACAAGGAAGTGTGTGAGGAACTGAATAAGAAATTCCAAGAGGTCTTCACCCTAGAACAAGGAGAAATCCCAGAGTTAAGAGAGGGGATAGCTAACCAGGAACCACTGGAAGAGTTTGAGATTACCAGCGGGGAAGTAAGAAAGTGTTTACTAGAGTTGGATGTGACAAAGGCTATAGGCCCAGATGGAATCTCTCCTTGGATACTTAAGGAAGGAGCAGAAGAACTGTGCCTACCACTCTCCATAGTGTATAACAAATCTCTGGCAACAGGGGAACTGCCAGAAATTTGGAAAGCAGCTAACGTAGTCCCGATATACAAGAAAGGGGATAGACAGGAGGCACTGAATTACAGGCCAGTGTCCCTAACCTGCATACCATGCAAGCTGATGGAGAAGATTGTGCGAAGAAAGCTAGTGGAGCACCTGGAGCGAAAGGAACTTTGTAACACAGCATCAACATGGGTTCAGGGATGCAGGTCCTGCCTCACAGGGTTACTTGAATTCTACGACCAGGCAACAAAAATAAGGCAAGAAAGAGAAGGGTGGCAGACTGCATATTGTTGGATTGTCAGAAAGCCTTTGATACAGTGGCCACACAAGAGGGCTAGTGGAAAATCTGGAGATGCAGGCTGGAGTGAAAGGGAAGGTACTCCGTTGGATACAGGAGTACCTAAGCAACAGGAGACAAAGACGTCAGTGTGAGGGTGAGGTCTCAGATTGGCGAGACGTTACAAGTGGGAGTCCGCAGGGTCAGTCCTTGGACCTATACGTTCTGATATATGTAAATGATCTCCCAGAGGTATAGATCGTTTCTCTCAATGTTTGCCGATGATGCAAAAATTATGAGGAGGATTGAAACTGAGGACGATAGTAGGAGGCTACAAGACGACCTAGACAGACTGAGTGAATGGTCCAACAAATGGCTGTTGAAGTTCAACCCGAGTAAATGCAAAGTAATGAAACTAGGCAGTGGAAACAGGAGGCCAGACACAGGATACAGAATAGGAGATGAAGTACTTAATGAAACGGACAGAGAGAAAGATCTAGGAGTTGATATCACACCAAACCTGTCTCCTGAAGCCCACATAAAAGGATAACATCTGCGGCATATGCGAGGCTGGCTAACATCAGAACAGCGTTCAGGAACCTGTGTAAGGAATCATTCAGAATCTTGTACACCACATATGTAAGACCAATCCTGGAGTATGCAGCCCCAGCATGGAGCCCGTATCTTGTCAAGCACAAGACGAAGCTGGAAAAAGTCCAAAGGTATGCCACTAGACTAGTCCCAGAACTAAGAGGCATGAGTTACGAGGAAAGGCTGCGGGAAATGCACCTTACGACACTGGAAGACAGAAGAGTAAGGGGAGATATGATCACAACCTACAAAATCCTCAGAGGAATCGACCGGGTAGACAAGGACAAACTATTCAACACTGGGGGGACGCGAACAAGGGGACACAGGTGGAAACTGAGTACCCACATGAGCCACAGAGACGTTAGAAGGAACTTTTTCAGTGTCAGAGTAGTTAACGGATGGAATGCATTAGGCAGTGATGTGGTGGAGGCTGACTCCATACACAGTTTCAAGGGTAGATATGATAGAGCCCAGTAGGCTCGGGAATCTGTACACCGGTTGATTGACAGTTGAGAGGCGGGACCAAAGAGCCAAAGCTCAACCCCCGCAAGCACAAATAGGTGAGTACAAATAGGTGAGTACACACACACACACACACACACGGTGTGTGTGTGTGCCACCGCTCAGACCGGTGGCTGAGCGGACAGCACGCTGGACGCGTGATCCTGTGGTCCCAGGTTCGATCCCGGGCGCCGGCGAGATACAATGGGCATAGTTTCTTTCACCCTAATGCTTCTGTTACCTATCAGTAAAACCTGGGAGTTAGCTGTCACGGGCAACCCCCGCAAGCTCAAGCTGAATACACACACACGTCAGGGCCTAATCAGACTTGATCACAACCTACAAAATCCTCACGGGAATTGATAGGGTAGACAACAATAAACTATTCAACACTGGTTGTACGTGAACAAGGGGACACAGGTGGAAACTGAGTACCCAAATGAGCCACAGGGACGTTAGAAAGAACTATTTCAGTGTCAGAGTAGTTAACAGGCGGAATGCATTAGGCAGCGATGTGGTGGAGGCTGACTCCATACACAGCTTTAAATGTAGATATGATAGAGCCCAGTTGGCTCAGGAATCTGTACACCTTAAGCTCAGGTAACTGTCAGTGTTGGGTTGTGATAACTGTCAGTGCTGGGGTTGTGGTAACTGTCAGTGTTGGGTTGTAGTAACTGTCAGTGTTAGGTTGTAGTAACTGTCAGTGTTAGGTTGTAGTAACTGTCAGTGTTGGGTAGTAGTAACTGCCGGTATTCAGGAGTCTGTATGCTGTGATGGTGAGGCGCCGAGCGATATATGAGGGACAAGTAGACTTGTGCCTATATATTGCTCGCTATACTCACCTATATCTCTCCGCCTACTCTTCCAAAGTGTAACAATTGTTTGTTAACTATATTTCTTATTTACTAATGTCTGCACCTCTGGAGCGTTCTGGATGTAGTGTGATGATTTTCTCGTTGTGATTTGGGCTGGGTCCGGCTATGTCGGACCCAAGCCTTGAGGTGCCCCAGACCTATGAGGTCTTAATCCCATAATGGCCGCCAGTTTTAGAATCCCTTACCCGTAAAAGATTTACATTATTTCATAAGGAAGACAAACTGGTAATAAAAGTTAACGTACTGCTAAAATTTCTTGTACTTTTCATATGCCAAGGATTATTAATTTATCTTAAAAATTTTAATTTAGCAACAATTTGTCTTTCCTATAGTAATGTTAGCGATTGTTTACAACCTTAATCACGTTTCTTTAGTCACACCTGTAGTACCTTGCTGGAAAATTCTTGTTAAAAAAGTTTAAAACTTTTCTTCACAAACCTTCTAGATGCGGGAGCACGTCTGGAGCCTTGCGGGTGCTGGTCAGTTGTACCCATAAAGGAATTGATAAGAATAACTGTAAAATTATTGCCATTGTAGCATTCAATATTCCACGAGCTCTCTGACCTTGTAACTTTAATTAGACCCATGTATCAAGTCTCGTTGAACACTAATGCAACAACAGGTCATACAGAAACCACTCAGAACGAGAGTTGAATGAACGCATTTTTGAGTGCTTTAATTGGTTTATTTCCCCAAAATTACTATCATCTTTAACCTGGTAATTACCAGCTGGCCGGTCCACGGCCGTTACCTCCAACTGGGGTTAATGGAGCGTGAGGCGAAGATTCATAACCTGCATAACTCTTTAAAGAAAAACAATCCGCACGATGAAGCGTTGATGACTTAACTCACACATCTGAAGCAACGTTGACGTTCGTCCTGGATCATTAGTCTCCTAATATTGTGAAGTAGCACTGAGCTTGGCCTGAGCAATCCTTTATGTAGGCATCCTGAGGTCTCTGGAGACGGTGGAGTTGCGTCCTGGTTGTCGAGGCTGGAGTGGGCCCTCCAGGGCGCAAAGCCTGGGTAGGTTGATAGGGAGGAGAAGCTGTTACCCATGCAGCAAGTTGGTGAAAGTTTCCAATTGAAAGGAAAAGGCAAATTCGCTTGATTCCAAACCTTATATACATATGATATTTAAATGAAAGAGGCAGTGACTGCTAGCCTTATAAGACTTGCCCTTGAGTGTTGTAATATACACAAGTTCTCCTAACACTGGGTACCATTTGGCAGTATATGGTTCCTAAATAGTAAATGGTTCAACATTAATCGCCGGGTTTGCTATTCGTACTTCCGAGAAGTGCTATCTAAATGACACAAACTTTCATTATTACAACAATATTCAACAATTACAAAAATATCTTACCTGAACATATTATTCCGATCTCACTAAACTCCGACTCGAATCCGTGTAGTTCTTGACCAACATGAGCGTTGACTCGCAACCCGTTCTCGCATACGAAGATCCAAGCTCGTTGATCCAGCCGCCAAACCCCAGCTGTTTATGAATGAAAAACCGTTTACACACGACTCACAACTGATGACGTCCGAACACTTCCGGAACAAGTGGTTCGGTGACGACTTTTGTTCGAACCACAACGCTGTAAATGTACGGGCTCACCATAGCCCGTGCTACTTGGAACTTCTTGTTCCAGGTAGCGAATCTTTAACAACAACAACAACAGCTGTAAATGCTTCACCAATGTACAAGAAATCCAAATAATCGCTAACTGAACCTAGGGTCCGCCTGGAGCTGCCGTGGGGTACAGACGTGTCGTCTGGCCTCTGGTGGTTTGAGGTGTTTGCGGTTTTCGTCACCAGAGGGGGTGTGGGAGTTTCTGCCCCCCCCACTGTTGTTGCTGCGGGCTGCGTGTTGACGTGGCGAGCTTACCATGGGTGGTCCCCTTCCAGCTATCAAGCGCGTGAACTCCGTGGGCCTTGGAGTTCACTGGTCGTGCTGGATATCCGGAGATAGCCGTGGTTCTGTGCGACTTGCTTCATGTCCCTGTGATGGACGTTGACGGTATTGAGCTTGTGACTGCCCATCGAGTTGTCATCAAGCTTGTGACGGAGGAAGTATACCGTGATTTCCTCAGTCGTTACGAGGGACGCTCGTTGTCGATGCCGGGTGGTGCCGGCTCTGTCTCCATATCCGACCGGAGTGGTGCGCTGACTTATGTCAGTGTGCATGGGGCGCCCCTGGAGTTTCCCGAGGATCTTCTTCGGCGTTACTTTCAGCGGTTTGGAGCGGTCATCAGTGTGAGGGTCAACACGATATCCTCTGGGAGGTATGCCGGTAGACGGACGAACATTCGCACCTTGGGGATGCGCCTGCGGTCGGATATTCCATCTTCGGTCCGGCTCCTGGGGTGCTACATCCGGGTGTACTATGCCCGACAGCCTCGTACCTGTTTCCGGTGTGGCCTGGTGGGGCATCAGGCTGCCAGGTGCGATGCGGCTCCGGTTGCTCCTGTCAACCTATTCCGGGAAGAAGATTTCCCTCCGCTTCCCCTGGACGAGGACTCCGGGGATGCAGTGACCGACCCGCTCGTTGTTGCGGCTACCCCGGCGTCGCCTGACGTTCCCCCGGATGTCGCCGGCCCTCCTCAGGATGTTGCGATGCCATCGGTGGATACTCCTGCTCCTGTCCCTGCTGCTCCAGTGGGCCTTTCTGCTGCGCCCTCCTCACCATCTGCTCACCCGTCTTCAGCTGCTGCACCTGGCCCTGCATCCTCGCCTCGGATCCCGGCTGTGCTGGGTGCTGGGGTGACTGTGGGGTCCCCTGTTGTGTGTGGTCCGGTTCCCCCTGTGGTCGAGGCTGCTGCCGTTTTGCGGCGGACGTCAGTTCGTCCGGCTAGTAGTGCCCATGTTTCTGGGTCGGCTTCCGGCTCTGACGATCTCAGGCCGGTGCCCAAACGATCCCGGCATTCGTCGTCTACCTGGGCCGATGTTGGGGACTTTAGTGACTGTGAGGCCTCGGGTGTGGATGGAGTGGTTCCGGTTACGTTGCTGGCTCCGCAGTTAGTGGTGGCGGACGTACATGCGCCTGCTGACATTGGTGTCCGTGTCTCGGGTGTGCCTGCTGTTCCTTCTCCGCCGGGGGCCTCTCCGTGGTGGGGAGTGGTGGCCTCCGCTGCCGGAGTGGGTGGGGATGGTGGGTCTGGGCGTGGCCTGGTGGTGACCTTGCGGAAAGATGTGCGCGGTTCGGTTCCCACGCGGTCGTCCGGTGGTGTGCCCGTGGGCGCTGGTGCCCCTGTGGTGGTGCCTTCTACCACGCTCCCTCCTCGGAGGTTGACCGTTGGGCACTTGGGGGCCGTGTCACCGAAGGCTGTGATGCCATTGGGTCACTGGTCGCGGGTTGCTGAGCTACCTTTCGGCGATGAGGTGTGGGACCATGTACCGGTCACTCGGTTCCGGTGTGATACGGTTTGGGTGCCATGTTTGCGGGTGTTTGTGGCCAACGTCCCGGATAAGATGGCGTCCCCGGTGGATAGTCAGGACCCTTGGCAGTGGTTACGATGGGAGGCGTTCCATATACGCTTCCCTCAGGACGCGTTTCCGCGCAAATACAAAGGGTAATTGTATACTTTTGTGCTGTGTGCCCTTCTGGCTGTTTTGTTTGCCTTCTGGTAGTTTGTGCCCGTGCCTCTCCCTTTGTTTGTGGCGAGGCGGGTGTTTGGGTGTGTGTGTGTCTGGCCTTCATGTCTTAAATTTCATGTTGTTAACGTGCCTATGTGTTTTTTATTTTATGCTTGCGTGTTGTATTAGTTTTTGTTTTGTATTTGTGTGGCTTATTGTGTGGTGTATATTCTTATTGCATTTTTTGTAATACTTCCGTTTGTTCATTCTGTTGTTTTGTTCTAGGTCCTTCAGGCCGGTGTTTTGTTTGTTGTTGTGTATGTAACTATGGTTTTTTTTTTGATTGCATGTTATCCATCTTGATTTTTGTTTTATACTGTTCTGTTTTGACATGCTCCTGTGTTTTGTTGTTTGCATTTGTTTTATCTTTTGTACTGTCTTTTCAATGCATTTCTCGAGTTTTGTATTTTGTTATTCTGTACTGTTAGCCCTTCTGGCTGGTGGTTTTCTTTTTTTCCTTGTTTTGTAATGTTTTTCTATGTTCTTAATTTGTTTTTTATTGTATTTAAATTGCATGCTTTGCATGTAAAAAAATAAAATAAAAAAAAAACATGGTAATTTAAAATATTATTAATTTAAATTGGAAAAATCTTTTTTTGAATGAACAGCATGTAAAAATTTATGAATGCGTCTTTGGGGTCGACCGCTGGATGGAATGAACTTGGTCTGAGGACAGGTTGACCCATGTGTTGTAAATACCAAACAAATCCCAACAGAAACTAACCACCTAACCTAAGCTAACCTAACCAAACCTAACCTACCCAAACCTAACCTAAGTTCGGGCTAACTATTCAGCACATTCTCGTATGAAATTATATTACCTTACATTTGAGAAAATACAGGTTTGGAATCCTCAGTTCGCTAAAATGGTTGAGGGCGTCTTCAAGCTCGGCTGCCACCTGGACGAAACTACTCCCATAACCCGTCCTCACAATTGGCTGGTTAAAGCAGCGGCCGTCCTCCCCAGACACATTCAACAATTTTAACATTCTGTGCATTAAAATTGGTTTTGTTCTCATATATAAATTAATATTATTATATATAAAAAGTCCACGAACAGGAGGTGTATGTTAGGTCAGGTGTTAAGTTTGTGGGTGAAGCATTTTTAGAATTGTGGTTCGAATAGTGGACGTGAGCGAAGCTCTTGTTCCGGACGTGTTCGGACGTCGTCAGTTGTGAGTCGTGTGTAAACTGTTTGTCATTCATTAACAGGGAATGTGATTGGCCAGGTGATAGATGCCACCCGCCGCCTGCCACCACCCCTCTCAGTGGTGATGGATGCCACCCGCCGCCTGCCACCACCCCTCTCAGTGGTGATGGATGCCACCCGCTGCCTGCCACCACCCTCAGAGGTGATGGATGCCACCCGCCGCCTGCCACCACCCCTCTCAGTGGTGATGGATGCCACCCGCCGCCTGCCACCACCCTCAGAGGTGATGGATGCCACCCGCCGCCTGCCACCACCCTCTCAGTGGTGATGGATGCCACCCGCCGCCTGCCACCACCCTCAGAGGTGATGGATGCCACCCGCCGCCTGCCACCACCCCTCTCAGTGGTGATGGATGCCACCTGCCGCCTGCCACCACCCCTCTCAGTGGTGATGGATGCCACCCGCGGCCTGCTACCACCCCTCTCAGTGGTGATGGATGCCACCCGCTGCCTGCCAGCACCCTTCAGTGGTGATGGATGCCACCCGCTGCCTGCCATCCGTGGCCTGCCACCACACGTCAGTGGTGATGGATGCCACCAGCCGCCTGCCACCACCCTCTCAGTGGTGAGTGAAGCCACCCGCCCCCTGCCACCAGCCGCCTGCCACCAGCCGCCTGCCACCAGCCGCCTGCCACTAGCCGCCTGCCACCACCTCTAAGTGGTGAGGGATGCCACCAGCTGTCTGCCACCACCCCTCAGTGGTGATGGATGCCACCAGCTACTTGCCACCACAATTCAGTGGTGATGGATGCCACCCGCCGCCTGCCACCAGCAGCCTGCCACCACCTTTCAGTAGTGATGGATGTCACCCGCCGCCTGCCACCGCTCCTCAGTGGTGATGGATGTCACCTGCCCCCTGCCACGACCCCTCAGTGGTGAGGGATGCCACCCGTCCCCTGCCACCAGCTGCGTGCCACCTGCCGCCTGCCACCACCCCTCAGTGGTGAGGGATGCCACCAGCTGTCTGCCACCACCTCTCAATGGTGATGGATGCCACCCGCCCCCTGCCACCAGCTGCGTGCCACCTGCCGCCTGCCAACACCCCTCAGTGGTGGGGTATGCCACCAGCTGCCTGCTACCTCCCTTTGGTTGTAATGGATGCCACTCGCTGCCTGCCACCAGCTGCTTGCCACCACCCCTCAGTGGTGATGGATGCCACCCGCCTCCTGCCACCACCTCTCAGTGGTGATGGATGCCACCAGCAGCCTGCCACCACCCCTCAGTGGTGATGGATGCTACCAGCTGGATGCCACCACCCCTCAGTGGTGATGGATGCCACCAGCTGCCTGCCACCACCCCTCAGTGGTGATGGATGCCACCAGCTGCCTGCCACCACCCTCAGAGGTGATGGATGCCACCCGCCTCCTGCCACCACCCCTTAGTGGTGATGGATGCCACCCGCGGCTTGCCACCACCCTTCAGTGATGATGGATGGCACCCGCCCCCTGCCATCAGCCGGCTGCTACCACCTCTCAGTGGTGATGGATGCCACCAGCTGCCTGCCACTAGCCGCCTGCCACCACCCCTCATTGGTGATGGATGCCACCAGCTGCCTGCCACTACCCCTCAGTGGTGATAGATGCCACCCGCCGCCTGCCACCACCCCATAGTGGTGATGGATGCCACCCGCCCTCTGCTACCACCCCTCATTGGTGATGGATGCCACCAGCTGCCTGCCACTACCCCTCAGTGGTGATAGATGCCACCCGTGGCCTGCCACCACCCGTCAGTGGTGAGGGATGCCACCAGCTGCCTGCCACCACTCTTCAATGATGATGGATGCCACCCGGCCCCTGCCACCAGCAGCCTGCCACCAGCCGCCTGCCACCACCTCTAAGTGGTGATTGATGCCACCAGCTACCTGCCACCACCCTTCAGTGATGATGGATGTCAACTGCCGCCTGCCATCAGCCGCCTGCCACCACCTTTCAGTGGTGATGGATGTCACCTGCCGCCTGCCGCCTGCCACCACTCCTCAGTGGTGATGGATGTCACCCGCCGCCTGCCACCAGCTGCGTGCCACCTGCCGCCTGCCACCATCCCTCAGTGGTGAGGTATGCCACCAGCTGCCTGCTACCACCCTTTGGTTGTAATGGATGCCACCCACTGCCTGCCACCATCCCTCAGTGGTGAGGTATGCCACCAGCTGCCTGCTACAACCCTTTGGTTGTAATGGATGCCACCCACTGCCTGTCACCAGCCGCCTGCCACCACCTCTCAGTGGTGATGGATGTCACCCGCCGCCTGTCACCACTCCTGAGTGGTGATGGATGTCACCCGCCGCCTGCCACCACCCCTCAGTGATGATGGATGCCACTCGCTGCCTGCTACCTTCCCTCAGAGGTGATGAATGCCACCCGCCGGCTGCCACCACCCCTCTGTGGTGATGGATGCCATCAGCCGCCTGCCACCACCCCTCAGTGGTGAGGGAAGCCACCAGCTGCCTGCCAGCACCCTTCAGTGGTGATGGATGCCACCTGCCCCTGCCACCAACCGCCTGGCATCACCCTTCATTGCTGATGGATGCACCCGCTGCCTTCCACCAGCCGGCGGCTACCACCCCTCAGTGGTGAGGGATGCCACCAGCCGCCTGCCACCACACCTCAGTGGTGAGGGATGCCACCAGCTGCCTGCCACCACCCTACAGTGGTGATGGATGCCACCCACCCACTGCCACCAGCTGCGTGCCACCTGCCGCCTGCCACCACCCTCAGTGGTGAGGTATGCCACCAGCTGCCTGCTACCACCCTTTGGTTGTAATGGATGCACCAGCTGATTTCCACCACCCTTCACTGGTGATGAATGCCACCGCCCCCTGCCACCAGCCGCCTGCCACCACCTCTCAGTGGTGATGGATGCCACCAGCTGCCTGCCACTAGCCGCCTGCCATCACCTCTCAGTGGTGATGGATGTTCACCCGCGCCTACCACCAATCCTCAGTGGTGATGGATGTCACCCGCCCCTGCTACCACCCTCAGTGGTGATGAAGGCCACCTGCCTGCCTGTCTCCACCCCTCAGTGGTGATGGATGCCACCCACTGCATGCCATCACACGCCTGCCACCACCTCTCATTGGTAATGGATGTCACCCGTAGC
>WNGS01010144.1:0-30551 GCA_020271785.1 Procambarus virginalis | reverse complement strand
AACTCAGTTGTTCATTTGCGTGGATCACTGGCTGGTGTTTGTGTGGACCATTTTGGTGGTGTTTGGTTCATATGGTTCACTTGTGTGTCAACTTTTATGAAGGAATTATAACACTTTCGCGCGCGCGGCACTCGGGAAAAAAAATTCCGATTGTGCGCGCGGCATTCTGGATGCTCAAGTGTAAAGACAAAAAAGTGTATAAACTTTTCACGCTCCTAACATCAATTCTCAAGCTACGTATTTCATTTTGGTATCAATGTGTTGGCAATAAAATTCTCTACAAGATCATATGCATAAAATGTCACCAAAGCATTTGCTATCCCACCACGAAATAAATAAACACGAAGATGACTCGCCGTGACACCCAAACAGGAAGTAAATGTTCATACTCTTTCGTTTGTTGCCAGCTCCACAGTGATCCTACAGCATTGATTTTGATATCACTGAACTCGCAATAAAATTCCCCACCCAGACATATGCCTATCAATGTATAATTATGATACGGGGTGACCCGCACGAGTGTGGGAAGTGGCCGAAGCGTTAGCCGTGATTTCAGCAGCGATGACATTGTTGTGATGCAGCGCTTTGAAAGTTTATACTTATTTCACTGTCCTGACATTATTTCTGCAGCTACGTATTTCATTTTTATAGCAATGTGTTCGCAATAGAAAGTTCTATAAGAACATGGGTAGAATTGGTCAACAGAGCGTCAAATAAATTTGCGGCGAATAAAATCTTACGCGTGTTTGTACCCGTGAACGTAAAAAGTTTTTACTTTGTTCATGTTTTTCAAGTTTATACTCGTTTCACACCGTTTTTTTTTGTATAGTGTTCGGAATAAAATTCCCTACACAGACATATGCCTATCAAGTACAATTCTTGGGAATTCACAGCTGTAGAGACGGCCAAACACACACAACCGGAACCCGCTCTGGATACTCCAACTCACACCCGCAACACCCGCAACACCCACAAAAAAAGTTTCTGGTGTTTCGTGTATACTTACTTTAGTTTTCGTGCTACAGTTGTCATTTAGGTATCAAAATATTCCTAAGAAAATCGACTACAATACTACAACAACCTAGGACAATTATGTGTACTTACCAAAGGAAAGACGATTGTAGAAAAATAAGTTGAGCATTTTCTCTCCACTCCACCTCCTTCAGGTACCGATTCCTGAAGTTGCTCAACAGATGTTCGTAGGTGGAGTGAAGCTGGTGCGGGTGGTTACTTCTTGTCCACCCAATACACCCTTTTCCTGTGATAACTGGTGTAACACGGTATGACACAAAGTGGAACATCGCATGTCTTGCATGCTATACCAGTTTCCTTCCTAATACCCGACTTTGAACACACTTGACACCTGCGACGTTTGGGGAGTTTTACAAGTTCATGCTTCAATTTGTAGTTCAGGCGAGTCTCTGATAAAACAACACGTCCCTGTTGTCTCTGTGTTGGTTGTACACTACAGTCTGAATCGTCGCTCTCACCATTGTCTTCAAACAACAGTGTAGCAGATGAAATATCTTCATCAGATTCATGGTCGGCTTCAGCACGAGGTGTAGACGTGAAGAGAGGGCGCCTCACACCCGACGGGCCAGGTGTTGACTGGTTAGCAGCAGGATACACAGGACCAGTGTCATCATTTATGTCTGGAGCATGAACTAAATGAGGAGATGGTGTTGTTGTTGCAGGCCACTCTTCCTTGTCAAATTTCAATAAACCCCAAATAGCAACCTCATGAAACTGGAGCAGAGTTAGTTTCTTTCGGTCATCTGTGTTGGCCTTGTACAATGCATAAGCGTTTTGCAAAGCCATTTGCAGGAAATAAAAGGTTATTTTCTTTGTCCACTTGTGACATTTCCTGGCGAAATGGTAATACTTTACCATTTGATCAAAGTGGTCAACACCCTTCATGAACTTATTGTAGTCAATAATTGCCTTTGGTTTGTTCACCACCACCTGCTGTAGTCCTGTTGTTCCATCTGGCCTACGAACTCGTTTGCGTTTTTAACTCTATTTGTGTCTGCATTGTGGAGGTTGGTAATCATAGAGACAACTCGCTTGTCTTTCCACAGCAGAATGAAGGTGTTGTCCTTGCGGCGGTAGACTGTGGTATCCACATCAATCTTAGTCTTCGCTATATGTTGCAGGTCTTTTGGGGCGCCACGTACGAGTCTAATTGTTCCACACGTGTAGACCCCAATGGTGGAATATTGTCCTCAAGCCACACAACACTGGCCCCAGGCTGGCGAGTACGTACCGGACGTGTACGCTTGCGAGAAGGCTGGGGTGCCTCATCTTCCTCACTCGGTTCATCCTCACCTGATAATTCATAGCTTGAATCACTCCTACTATCAACAAATGGGGTTATTTTCAAACGACGAGTAGGAGGTCGTTTCCTTAGCTGGATTTTAGGCATGCACGCACCACGTGTGCGCCTTGTGGTGAGAGGCGGTGGTGCTGGTGCCCCCTCCTCTGTTAGGCCTTCAGTGTCCTCCTTCTGTCGATTCAGCCCCATGGGCTCCAGGCCCCCCAAATTCACATTCTTCTTCTAAATCCTCACCTTCTGCCTCACTTCCATCCAAATCCACTTGATCAAAGGCATCCAAGAGATTGGGAATCTTGGTGGGAGTGAGCCTCAATCCAGAGAACCTCCTATAGATGTCGGTAATCTTGTCTTTTCCAGATGAATCAGAGGCTCCTGTAGCCGAAACACCGCTTGGGCCTGGTGCTGGATCCATTATTGATGAATGTAGTTGGTTACAAACACACAGAAACGGGTAAAAATCCTTGAAACCGTGCGAGTTTGGCGCGCGAGGGGAGAGAGATGCGATCGCTCCACGTGACAACAAAATGGGCCTGTCACGTGGCCCAGTAGGCCGACGTGACATTCGGCCTACCTGAGAGAATGGGAATTTCATGGCGCACAGTTTGAAACAAACCCCAAGTAAATCGGATTTAAGATGGATTTTTTACAATTATTTTAATACGGACCGTAAATGTATGACGCGACCGCACAACCGATAGAAATATTGCCGTCGTATATGTACGGGATGGGCGCGCGAAAGTGTTAATTGTAATCTGTGATAGAATGAGAAAGTTTTCCACCACTCAGTGAACTGTCCCAAAATTGTAAGCTTGTGGACCACTTGTGGTTCACATGTGTGGTCCACTTGTGTGGTCCACTTGTGTGGTCCACTTGTGTGATCCACTTGTGTGATCCAACTTGTCATATGAGAGAATTACTAATTGTAATCTGTGACAGAATGGGAAAGTTTTCCACCAGTCTGTGAACTCTGTCTGGACATCGTAAGCAAATCCGAACATCCCTCGCTTCGGCCAACCATTGTTCGTCGAACCGGGTGAGTAAATTCGGCCTGAAAAGTGTGCGAACTAGCCGGAGATTCGTTGAATCGGGGTACGTTGAATCGAGGTTGTACTGTACTTATATATAGCGTGTGTATAGAGAGTATAAACAGCAAGAGAAGGTGGTTGGGAGCCGCCATTTTGGTGAGGGCGGTGGCGTCGTCTGCATGATGCCACCGTACAGACGACGGTGTTGTTTACTGGTTACCACAATGGTCTTTGGGCACCATACCAGTTTACTTGTACAAGTATGGTGAATAAAACAGGTAGATATTTATATATAATGTGTGTATATAGCATAATAACACCACAAACAGTATTGTTGGAGAAGAAATATTAGTGCATCTGGCCTTGAGGGCGGCAGCCATCAGCTGACTGTGTGAGGTCCTATGTCTTTGTGCTTTTACTCATTATACAAGCTTAGATGTACAGTTATGGTGAACAAAACATGTAAATACTTACATATAATGTCTGTATATAAAAGCAAAAACAGTATGGTGGGTGGAGAATGGTGGCAAGTCAGGTGAGGTGAGGGAGTGGCAGCCAGTGGCGGCCTGCCACTGCCACTCAGCATACCAACTTAGTGGCTCGTTATGGTGAACACAAATGTAGATACTTATATATAACATCTGTATATAGTGAATAAAAGCAAAAACAGTATTGTGGGAGGAGAATGTGGGTGAGTCAGATGACTTGAGGGAGGGCGTGAGTGGCTGGCTGGTACACGGCGGTCACTCCTTGTTACTTTTTGACTCATAATACCTACTTAGTGGTTCGTTATGGTGAACAAAACATGCAGATACTTATATGTAATCTGTGCTTATAGTGTAATAACCGACAAAGTATTTGTTCACTGATTGATGAACATAATTGAATCAACAATATGCACACCATATTTTTGAGTACAGCGATGATTCACTCATATTATTATATAAATATATCAAACTACACACTATTGAATAATATTACAGCAAAAAAACTATGAAAAATCAATCAGACATTGAAATAATTAGGTAATTATCTCTTTGTGGCAACTCCGGCCTGACAGCTGGCGATCAATAGACCGCCTGGGACGCACGCTGAGTCAGCGCCTATTTTTTGCCAGAATTCCCCGCCCTATAGCGGGCAATATATGCCACTTACGATTTTTTTATTATTTTTCCCGTGATCAGTTAACACAAATTAACAAGTTAGGAAGAAAAAATATATTTTTTTTTTTCAAAATTACATGCGCCTGTGGGGAAGAAAGGATATTATACCCCTAGCATGTTAAAGGTTAAACAGACCCCATTTTTAAAGAAAATCGTTGGCAACATTCTTAAACACTTTGCCGCTTTGGTGACTCCAGTGGCGTCACCAATATTTCTATTGAGTAGGGTAGCGTGCCGCACTCATGAGTCATGAGAAAAAATATTTGTATAAATTCCATTTATTATCCGATCTACTTGGGGATAGTTTACAAAAGTTTCCCATGAAATTTATGTTTTCTCTAATAGCCGAACAGCTTATTTAGGAGAACGGTGCGGCAGTGAATCATCGTGGTAAAACAATTGTATTATTGACATGACGAGTATAATCAAAGTAGTTTTTATATATGTTGCCAGTCGAACGCATCCTTATGTGACCTTTTATACTTATGTTCTTCTAGAACATTCTATTGCGAACACATTGTAACAAAAATGAAATACATCGAAAAATAATGTCTGGACAATGAATTGAATATACCCTTTTCATTGCGGGTTTCGCCGATATGCCGCCGTGGGTAACACTTTGGCCACTTTCCACACTGTTTTGGGTGGGCTACGACATTGAATCTATATTTATATGCATATGTCCGTGTAGAGAATTTTATTGCGATTTCAGGGATACCAAAATTAACGCTGTAGCACAACTGTGGACTTCACAACCATGAAGAGAGTAGAAACATTTTGTTGGTGTTTGGCGCTCTCGGCTAGTGATCTCAGTACAGAGCACCACTTGGTTTCCGAACCCCTTGGGGACGAGACCCGTCGGTTAACATGTAAGTTCGTATACGAGAAATGGAGGAAAAAATAATGGGTGAAAAAATCTAGGGGAAAAAATCGACAGGTTCATAGCATAAATGCGACCGTATTTTGTTTGTACTCACCAATAATTGAAGTCCTGATCCGCTTATGTTGATGAAGCATAGTTATTTACATGGAAGAGGTGGTGGTGGAGTTTGATGGTGTTGGGTTGACTGAAGTTGTTGGGTTGACTGGGTCAACATGCGATGAGTCAGGTGCAGGTGATGCAGTGCGAGCTTTCTTGGAAGCCATTGCAAAAGACTGTAATTGACATTTGTTTCATTCCCTTGGCTCTTGTTTTTAAAAACTTCATATACAAATTGTACTGACTCATCATGTCCTTAATTTCAAACTCGCTGTTACTCGTGTCCATAAATGCCAGAATTTCTTCAAAATTTTTCTGAATTTTTTCCATATTACAATTTTCCTTTAACGTTTCTTCATCCTCTTCCTCTCCATCTTCTTCATTGCACTCTTCTGGCTTTTTTGCTGCACATACTAATTCTATAATTTCATCATTAGTCATGTTTCAATTGTTTGGGGCTTCATCAAAATCTATCCATCTATCTATGTCATCTTCTATTGTTTCAGTCACCAGTTCTGCTCTAAGCTCAGGGGACTTAATCCCCTTGACATAGGCTAGGAGTTCCTCTCTTAATTTTTTCTTCTCGCTGACTTTCTTCACTGCAAATCCTTCAAAATCTGCCTCGTCATCTTCCTCAGGAAACAGACTTGACGTGGGCCAAAGTTTTTTCCAACCATTTCTTAGTGTTGTCTGCTTTACCTCATCCCACGCACTAGCAATAGTCCAGATAGCTGACTTTATTGTGAAGACTTTATAAAAGTCCTTAAGTGTTCCAAGCTGATTATTAAGACGTCTGGCAAACATCCTCTTGTAGTGGTGTTTAACCCCTTAACTGCGTTGCCTCCAAATATGACACCCCCACAGTGCGCAGGAAATAAATTCTCTGGAAAAAATTCTTTTTTCTTTTTAAAGTGTCGGAAACCCTTCCCTCAGTATGGGTATGTAGAAAAAAAATCGAAATTGTACTTGCTTTGGCTGATATTGGGTCCGTAAGTTGGGGCGTGACGTCATCATTCCCTGTTCGCCTGTGACATACGCTCCCGGGGCCAGTAGGGCGCCCAGGGCAGGGCGCGCAAGTTGCTGTGAATATATTTTCGTTCATTTTTTTGCACAGTTCCAAATACATTTTATTTGTTTTTACGTACTAATCCTATGTATAGTGAACACTTACACTATATTATGGCAGTAAAACATCCGTACTGTCCGAAGACACTGTGTTACGTGCATGACACTTGTGTACACATATGCCGCACATATTTACTATGTATCATGCTAATTTATGTATACATATAATCTATTTACACACTACACACTGTCACACACTATATACATTCACCATCAACACACTCAGAACACCTCGAGTGAGAGCAGCCACACCCAGCCAGTCTCCCTCACTCCAACATCTTACTCGCCAACATTGCTCCTCCCACCATACTGTTATAGTTCTTATTACACATGTTCTATATACCTATCTACATGTTTTATTTACCAGAACTATGCAAGTAAGCCGGTATTGTGTCCAAACAGAACAGTGGCCACCATACACTGCATGAAAAATCACACAGCAGACAGCAGACGACGCTACGATTACGTCACCTCCCTCACCAAAATAGCTCCTCTCAACATTCTCCTGTTACTGTTCTTACACTATAAACACACACTATATATACCCATGTACATATGTGTTGCCCATAGCGAACCACTAAGCTATTATGGTGAGCAAAACAAGAGTGGCAGCCACACACACACAATGAGGCTACCTCAATTCTCGCTCTCCCTCCCTCACCAAACTTTCCTCCTTCCACAATACTATGCACAATGCTAATTATAACCACAATCCTGCTATTATCACAATCCTGGTCACTAATTCCTGTAAATGAATAATTGACCACACGTTTATTTTGAAAAGGAACCTAAGAAATCATTTGAAAATTCCTAGAAGGACGAAATAATGCTGTGGTGCTGTGAACATCGTGAACAGCAATGAATCACTGATATTTGAACATTGTACCCAGTCATTATCACACTCAGGCTCTTCTATAACACTATCATGGCTAAATGATACAAGTTATATATATATTTTGACATTATTAGGCGATGCTGTGGTCACACGCTGAACAGCAGTGCTGTGCGCTCATGCTGCGAGCGCCAGCCTTGGTTGCTCGCACACTACTGAGGCTCCCACACCCGGGAATGTGGACCACGATTTTTTTTAAAGATGGCGTCTGTTTACAAGAGCCCTGAGGAAGCTGATGTGAACCCCATGTAGCCGCGGGAGATTTGAATGGAACGTGAAAAATACAAATACCCGGAGGCGCGTTGCGCAAACCAGACACGAGCCTGCAGGCGCGTTGCGCAGTTTAAGGGTTAAGGTTCCTAATTATTCCTTGATCCATGGGTTGGATCACTGCAGTTGTATTGGGTGGCAAGAACGTTCCAATAATATTGCCATTTACTAGCTCATCACCTCGTGGATGCGTTGAACTGTTATCTAGCAGCAGCAAAACTTTGCTGTTTTGCGGGAGACCAACACTTTTCAGGTGCTCCTTCACCTCGGGTACAAAGTTCTTATTAAACCACTCGACAAATATTACTCGAGACATCCATGCACTTGGCTGGTCCTTATAAATCACAGGGAGGTACCTGGCTGACTTTAAAGCCCTGGGGTTTTTACTAATTCCAATCACAACTAATTTTAATTTGTGCGTGCCAGCTGCATTTGCACAGCACAACAAAGAAATTCTCTGTTTGTTCTGTTTATAACCACCTGAAGGATCGTCCTCACCACTATGAGCCATCGTTTCTGTGGGAAGCATACGCCAGTACAAACCTGTCTCATCAGCATTATAAATTTGCTCTGGAGATAAATTTTGTTCCTGCACCATCTCCGGAAATTTACTTACATACTCATCAGCACCAACAATATCAGCAGATTGTCTTTCACCATGCACTTTAATGAACCTAATGCCATGACGGGTTTTAAAACTTCTGAGCCATCCATCACTGTATACACACTTTTGAGTAATTTTCATTGCTTGGTGAAATTCACGCGCCTTTTCCACGAGGAGCCAGCCTGCCACTGGCTTCTTTGTCACCTCACGTCTCTGTTTGTACCACTCCCACACTGCGTTATCAACACTCTCCACCTTTGCTTTACGTACTACCTTTCTATTTCGTATTGCTTTATCACTTTCACTTCTAGAGAAATAGTAAAAAATGATAGGTTTATCCTTAAGAAGATCAAAAACAGTACTTTTACTAATGCCATATTCAGCGCACGCGACACTTCTCGGGACACCACTCTCCACCTTCTTAATTATTTCAACTTTCTTTTCAAATGTCATCACTGACCTCTTTCTTTTACATAACCCGCTTGTAGATGCTTTCACTGACACAATGTATGCATTTGGAGGCGACATGGTGCACGGATGTTCCTTGATTGTGCTGATATGTAAAACAAAGTCACGGAATGAACACTCCAGTCTCGTGACAAATTCAAACAATGGGAACAATAGGCCATGAGTCTGTGACGTCACAGGGTAGCAGGCGGCGCCCGACACGGTCAGTGAGCAAACTAAACCATCTCCCACCCACCCACCACCACGGGCCGGCACGACGCTTGGCTGACCGCTTCCTTACCTGAACTTGGTTCATGTAGAATAACCCCAACTCCGGCCGGCGTGAAGCTTGGCGGACTACTTCCTACCCGAACTTAGTTCGTGTAACGTGACTCCCCAACCCCAATCGGGAAACTGGAAGTTTCGGATAACTAAAGTTCGGGAACCAAGTGGTGCTCTGTAGTTCTTTATTTGGTGTTGATATACCTTATGTTTTCGAGGCATTTTATAGGTATGTTCTTATAGACAATTCTATGGCGAGCACAGTGATACAAAAAAAGAAAATCGTTGGCAACATTCTTAAACACTTTGCCGCTTTGGTGACTCCAGTGGCGTCACCAATATTTCTATTGAGTAGGGTAGCGTGCCGCACTCATGAGTCATGAGAAAAAATATTTGTATAAATTCCATTTATTATCCGATCTACTTGGGGATAGATTACAAAATGTTTTCCATGAAATTTATGTTTTCTCTAATAGCCGAACAGCTTATTTAGGAGAACGGAGCGGCAGTGAATCATCGTGGTAAAACAATTGTATTATTGACATGACGAGTATAATCAAAGTAGTTTTTATATTGGATGCTAGTCGAACTCATCGCTTTGTTGACTTTTTACCTTACGGTGTCTTCTAGAACATTCTATTGCGAACACATTGTAACAAAAATGAAACTACATCGAAAAATAATGTCAGGAGTTCAAATAAGTATAGATTGACATATCACCCTTTTCGTTGCGGGTTCACCAGATATCCCGGGTAACAGCTTGCCAACTTCCACACTTTTCGGAGTGGGGCGCGACTATGATCTACGCTTATATTATATGCTCTGTTCGTATGGAATTTCTATTGCGAATCATTCAGGATACCAAAATTAACGCTGTAGACAATGTGGATTACACAATCCCAAAGAGTAGAAACATTTTGTTGGTGTTTGGCGCTCTCAGGCTAGTGATCTCAGTACAGAGCACCACTTGGTTTCCGAACCCCCTTGGGGACGAGACCCGTCGGTTAACATGTAAGTTCGTATACGAGAAATGGAGGAAAAAATAATGGGTGAAAAAATCTAGGGGAAAAAATCGACAGGCTCATAGCATAAATGCGACCGTATTTTGTTTGTACTCACCAATAATTGAAGTCCTGATCCGCTTATGTTGATGAAGCATAGTTATTTACATGCAAGAGGTGGTGGTGGAGTTTGATGGTGTTGGGTTGACTGAAGTTGTTGGGGTTGACTGGGTCAACATGGCGATGAGTCAGGTGCAGGTGATGCAGTGCGAGCTTTCTTGGAAACCATTGCAAAAGACTGTAATTGACATTTGTTTCATTCCCTTGGCTCTTGTTTTTAAAAACTTCATATACAAATTGTACTGACTCATCATGTCCTTAATTTCAAACTCGCTGTTACTCGTGTCCATAAATGCCAGAATTTCTTCAAAATTTTTCTGAATTTTTTCCATATTACAATTTTCCTTTAACGTTTCTTCAACCTCTTCCTCTCCATCTTCTTCATTGCACTCTTCTGGCTTTTATGCTGCACATACTAATTCTATAATTTCATCATTAGTCATGTTTCAATTGTTTGGGGCTTCATCAAAATCTATCCATTCTATCTACGTCATCTTCTATTGTTTCAGTCACCAGTTCTGCTCTAATCGCAGGGGACTTAATCCCCTTGACATAGGCTCGGAGTTCCTCTCTTAATTTTTTCTTCTCGCTGACTTTCTTCACTGCAAATCCTTCAAAATCTGCCTCGTCATCTTCCTCAGGATACAAACTTGACGTGGGCCAAAGTTTTTCCAACCATTTCTTAGTGTTGTCTGCTTTACCTCATCCCACGCACTAGCAATAGTCCAGATAGCTGACTGTATTGTGAAGACTTTATAAAAGTCCTTAAGTGTGCCAAGCTGATTATTAAGACGTCTGGCAAACATCCTCTTGTAGTGGTTGTTAACCCTTAACTGCGTTGCCTCCAAATATGACACCCCCACAGTGCGCAGGAAATAAATTCTCTGGAAAAAATTCTTTTTCTTTTTAAAGTGTCGGAAACCCTTCCCTCAGTAGGGGTATGTAGAAAAAAAATCGAAATTGTACTTGCTTTGGCTGATATTGGGTCCGTAAGTTGGGGCGTGACGTCATCATTCCCTGTTCGCCTGTGACATACGCTCCCGGGGCCAGTAGGGGCGCCCAGGGCAGGGCGCGCAAGTTGCTGTGAATATATTTTCGTTCATTTTTTTGCACAGTTCCAAATACATTTTATTTGTTTTACGTACTAATCCTATGTATAGTGAACACTTACACTATATTATGGCAGTAAAACATCCGTACTGTCCGAAGACACTGTGTTACGTGCATGACACTTGTGTACACATATGCCGCACATATTTACTATGTATCATGCTAATTTATGTATACATATAATCTATTACCCACTACACACTGTCACACACTATATACATTCACCTTCAACACACTCAGAACACCTCGAGTGAGAGCAGCCACACCCAGCCAGTCCTCCCTCACTATATAGTGAATAAAAGCAAAAACAGTATTGTGGGAGAATGTGGGTGAGTCAGATGACTTGAGGGAGGGCGTGAGTGGCTGGCTGGTACACGGCGGTCACTCCTCGTTACTTTTTGATTCATAATAGCAACTTAGTGGTTCGTTACGGTGAACAAAACATGCAGATACTTATATATAACCTGTGTATATAGTGTAATAACCGACAAAGTATTTGTTCACTGTTTGATGAACATAATTGAATCAACAATAAGCACACCATATTTTTGAGTACAGCGATGATTCACTCATTTCATTATATAAATATATCACACTACACACTATTGAATAATATTACAGCAAAAAAACTACGAAAAATCAATCAGAGACATTGAAATAATTAGGCAATTATCTCTTTGTGGCAACTCCGGCCTGACAGCTGGCGATCAACAGACCGCCTGGGACGCATGCTGAGTGAGCGCCTGTTTTGTGCCAGACTTCCCCGCCCTATAGCGGCCAATATATTCAACTTACGATTTTTTTTATTATTTTTCCCGTGATCAGTGAACACAAATTAACAGGTTAGGAAGAAAAAATATTTTTTTTTTTTTTGTATGCGCCTGTGGGTGTCAAATGGTATATAGCTATGCGCCATTTAAGGGTTAAATAGTACTCCATATTTTTTATGGAGTTTTACTATTTTTATTTAAACTCCAGTTTAAATAGCGGGTAGTACTCCAAAACGTCATATTGCGCACCCGCAAACATGTGGGTGCGCACGTTTGCGTCAGTTACTCAACATGTCATAACGTGTTGTGCAGTTTAAGGGTTAACCACCGCACTGCGCAGAGTGCCTTGAAGCATTAGATTGGGGGTACGCAGAGCATCAGATTGGGGGTTAGATCGGGGGATTCCTTCCTACAGAATGATTCCTTCCTCCTTAGATTCCTTCCTACAGAAGGAATAGAAAAACTGACTTCGGAAGCGTATCAAGTCTGTCTGAAACATGTTCCTTTCAGGAAAGCCAGAAAGAGATCCAACGTAGAAAGAGAACGCAGACGACACTATAAACGCAGGAAAAAAATAACGGAACTGCTTATGCAGACACGAATTTCCTGTCAAAGAAGGAATAATTTAAATAGGGAGATTGAAGAAATCGAGCGGAAATTGAAACACTCGTATGAGACTGAAGAAAGGCAGTTAGAACAGAAAGCAATTCAGGAAATAGAGAAAAATCCAAAATACTTCTTCACATATGCGAAATCAAAAGCAAAAACCACTGTCAGTATTGGACCTATTCATACAAGTGAAGGTTCATACACGGAGGATGACAAAGAAATTTGTGAAATCCTAAAAAAACAGTATGAGGACATGTTTAGCACTCCAATAAACAACATGAAAGTGGAAGATCCAGACAATTTCTTTATGCGGGATATTCAAACCCCTGTAAATATAACTGATATCAACACGAGCGCACTAAATTTTGAAAGAGAAATTGATAACATGCCCATGCACTTGGCCTAGGTCCAGACTCATTGAATTCAATATTTATAAAGAAATGCTAAGTGCCGGTAGCACAGGCACTCAGTATAGTGTGGAGGAAGAGCTTGGACATGGGGGAGATACCAGATGCACTTAAAGTAGCAGACATAGCCCCTCTTCACAAGGGAGGGAGCAAAGCATTGGCAGAATTATTAGAATAAAGAATTATAGACCAGTTGCACTAACATCGCACATAATAAAAGTATTTGAGAGAGTGATTAGGAGTCAGGTCACCAATTTCATGGAGACCAATGACCTTCACAACCCAGGCCAACATGGATTTCGAGCGGGAAGATCGTGCCTCTCACAGCTACTTGAACACTACGACAAAGTCACTGAGGCATTAGAAGAAAAACAGAATGCTGATGTGATATACATGGACTTCGCAAAGGCTTTTGATAAATGTGACCATGGCGTGATAGCACACAAAATGAAGTCAATGGGAATAACCGGTAAAGTAGGACGCTGGATACTCGGTTTTCTGTCAAACAGGACTCAGCGAGTAACGGTCAACCATATCAAATCTAGTCCAAGTGCAGTTAAAAGCTCTGTACCTCAGGGTATAGTCCTTGAACCGCTGCTTTTCCTTATTCTCATATCAGATATAGACAAAAATACAAGTCACAGCTTCGTATCATCCTTTGCAGATGACACAAAAATTAGTATGAAAATTACCTCGGCTGAAGACATTGGAAAAACTTCAAGCGGATATTAATAGTTTTCGACTGGGCATCAGAAAATAACATGATGTTTAACAGTGATAAATTCCAGGTACTCAGGTACGGTAAAAATGAGGGCCTTAAACATAATACAGGGTACAAAACACAATCAAATGTACCCATAGTAGGAAAACAGCATGTAAAGGATTTGGGTATAATGATGTCTGACGACCTAACGTTTAGGGAGCATAACCAAGCAAATATTGCGACAGCCAGAAAAATAATAGGATGGATTACGAGAACTTTCAAATCCAGGGATCCCATCACAATGGTTGTACTCTTCAAGTCACTTGTGTTGTCCTGTCTTGAGTACTGCTCAGTACTTCCCCCTTCAGAGCAGGAGAGAGTACTGAAATAGAGGGAATACAGAGAACATATACGGCACGCATAGATGCGATAAAGCACCTAAATTATTGGGATCGTCTCAAAGCCCTCCAAATGTACTCGCTAGAAAGAAGACGAGAGAGGTATATCAAACAATATACACCTGGAAGATACTGGAGGGCCAAGTACCAAATCTACACAGTAAAATAACAACGTACTGGAGTGAACGATATGGAAGAAAATGCAAAATAGAACCAGTGAAGAGCAGAGGTGCCATAGGCACAATCAGAGAACACTGTATAAACATCAGAGGTCCACGGTTGTTCAACACCCTCCCAGCAAGCATAAGAAATATTGCTGGAACAACCGTGGACATCTTCAAGAGGAAACTAGATTTATTCCTCCAAGGAGTGCCGGGCCAACCGGGCTGTGGTGGGTATATGGGCCTGCGGGCCGCTTCAAGCAACAGCCTAGTGGACCAAACTCTCACAAGTCAAGTCTGGCCTCGGGCTGGGCTTGGGGAGTAGAAGAACTCCCAGAACCCCATCAACCAGGTATCAACCAGGGGGTGCGCAGAGTGGCGTTCATAGGTATAGGGAGCGATTCAATACTTCTGCGCGTATACAAGGCTCACATCCTGTGTCTCAGGACTCCTTTAACCCTTAAAGTGCGCATCACGTCATATGACGTGTTGGAAGTTGTTCCAGTCAACTGCGCATCACATCATATGACGTGTTGGAGTACTACGTAAGATTTAAATGGCCCGCGGATACACGGGGTTCACCACACCTTCATCAAGGCTCTTGTAAACAGACGCCATTTAAAAAAAAAAATCGTGGGCCAAACTCCCAGGTGTTATTGGCCTCAGTATTGAGTGAGCTACCAAGCCTGACGCACGCAGCATGAGCTAACAGCACTGTTGTTCAGCTTGTGACCACAGCATCGCCTAAAAATGCCATAATATACTTG
The DNA here is from genome assembly GCA_020271785.1 of Procambarus virginalis. Lineage (NCBI taxonomy): Eukaryota > Metazoa > Arthropoda > Malacostraca > Decapoda > Cambaridae > Procambarus > Procambarus virginalis. The sequence goes on along the minus strand of WNGS01010144.1, from coordinate 15,386 downwards.
TTCATGCTATAATGTAGCGATGATATTATTACAGAAGACCCCCTGACTGATAAAACTGACCAGGGTTCTGATAATAGCAGGATTGTGGTGATATTTAGCGCAGTGCGCCATGGAGGGAGGAGTAATGCTGTGGAAGGGAGGGTGGTGGCGATGTCTTCTGACTGTGTGTGGCCACCTTCTATTGACTGCACTCACCATACCAGCTTAGTGGTTCGCTATGGTGAACACAAATGTAGATACAGTTATATATAGCGTGTGTATAGAGAGTATAAACAGCAAGAGAAGGTGGTTGGGAGCCGCCATTTTGGTGAGGGCGGTGGCGTCGTCTGCATGATGCCACCGTACAGACGACGGTGTTGTTTACTGGTTACCACAATGGTCTTTGGGCACCATACCAGTTTACTTGTACAAGTATGGTGAATAAAACAGGTAGATATTTATATATAATGTGTGTATATAGCATAATAACACCACAAACAGTATTGTTGGAGAAGAAATATTAGTGCGTCTGGCCTTGAGGGCGGCAGCCATCAGCTGACTGTGTGAGGTCCTATGTCTTTGTGCTTTTACTCATTATACAAGCTTAGATGTACAGTTATGGTGAACAAAACATGTAAATACTTACATATAATGTCTGTATATAAAAGCAAAAACAGTATGGTGGGTGGAGAATGGTGGCAAGTCAGGTGAGGTGAGGGAGGGAGGGAGTGGCAGCCAGTGGCGGCCTGCCACTGCCACTCAGCATACCAACTTAGTGGCTCGTTATGGTGAACACAAATGTAGATACTTATATATAACATCTGTATATAGTGAATAAAAGCAAAAACAGTATTGTGGGAGGAGAATGTGGGTGAGTCAGATGACTTGAGGGAGGGCGTGAGTGGCTGGCTGGTACACGGCGGTCACTCCTTGTTACTTTTTGACTCATAATACCTACTTAGTGGTTCGTTATGGTGAACAAAACATGCAGATACTTATATATAACCTGTGCTTATAGTGTAATAACCAACAAAGTATTTGTTCACTGATTGATGAACATAATTGAATCAACAATATGCACACCATATTTTTGAGTACAGCAATGATTCACTCATATTATTATACAAATATATCAAACTACACACTATTGAATAATATTACAGCAAAAAAACTATGAAAAATCAATCAGACGTTGAAATAATTAGGTAATTATCTCTTTGTGGCAACTCCGGCCTGACAGCTGGCGATCAATAGACCGCCTGGGACGCACGCTGAGTCGGCGCCTATTTTTTGCCAGACTTCCTCGCCCTATAGCGGGCAATATATGCCACTTACGATTTTTTTATTATTTTTCCCCGTGATCAGTGAACACAAATTAACACTTTCAGCCGCCCGGCGAACGAGGGGAAAAAAATCGTAAGTACTCCCGGCGTTTTTGTCGCTTAAGCGGCCAAACAAAAATGTGTATACTCTTTTTACTCTTCTGACGTTAGTTCTCGAGCTACGTATTTCATTTTGGTACCAATGTGTTCGCAATAAAATTCTCTAGAAGAACATCAGTAAAAAAGGTCACTAAAAGTATACGGAGACCAGCACCAAATAAAGAACTACGTAGATGACTCGCCGTGAGCGCAAAACGGCAACAAAATGTTTCTACTCTTGGGATTGTTGTCAACTCCACACTTGTCCTACAGCGTTAATTTTGGTATCAATGGATTCGCAATGAAATTCCCAACACAGAGATATGAATATAAACGTAGAATCATAGTCGCGGCCCACCCGCAAGAGTGTGGGAAGTGGTGGAACTGTTACCCGGTATCGGTGACGCAACGACACAAGCGCGATACGGTGCTTCGAAAGTTTATACTTATTTGACTGTCCTGACATTATTTTTGTATGTACGTCATTCATTTTTGTGTCAATGTGTTCCCAATAGAATGTTCTATAAGCACGTAGGTAAAAAGATCAACAAAGCGTAAGTTAGAATAGCGCCAAATATAAAACAACGCTGGAACATATCAGTGAGCGTCAAACACACACGAAATGTTTATACTATTGTTATGTTTTTCAAGTTTATACTTGTTGCACACAGTTATTTTTGGTTGTACATGGATCGGAATAAAATTCCCTAAACAGACATATGCATATAATAAATGATAAGGTGTAAACATGCCCAGTATAAACGGCTAAAGTCACCCCACCTGCAACCCGTTTGGGACACTCTTGCAGACACGCAACACCCCGAAAAAAATCTATGAAGTTTCGAGTCTACTTACGGCGGTTTATGGGATACAGTGTTCATTCTGGTATCAAAATACTCCCAATAAGTTATACTACAAGAAATTGGACAAAATAGGTGTACTTACCAAGAAAAAACTGGTTGTGGAAGAGTAAGTTGAGCAAATTTTCTTCACTCCACCTTCTTCAGGACAACATTCCTGAAGTTGCTCAACAGATGTTTTGTAGGTGGAGTGAAGCTGTTGCGGGTGGTTACTTCTTCACCACCCAATACACTCTTTTCCGGTGGTAACTGGTGTAGCAGGGAATAACACAGAGTGCAACGTTACAGGTCTTGCATCCTATGTTGGTGTCCTTCCTTTTACCGGACCGTGCACAGACATGACACTTGAGACGTTTTGGCAGTTTGTAAAGTTCATGTTTCAGTTTGTAGTTCAGGCGATGTTCAGAATCAACAATAGGGCCACGTCTTCTCGGTGTTGGTTGAGCATTTGAGTCAGAGTCATCTGACAAAACCGACTCGTCAAATGGCAGTGTGCCAGACATCTCGGGTTCTGAGTCCGTTCCTGCGTCAGCTTGAGGTGTTGAAGTAAATAAAGGCCGCTTCACACCAGATGGTCCAGGAGTTTGCACGGCGTCAGCATAGGCAGGACCTGTGTCATCATTTATGTCTGGAGCGTGCTGCAAGTGATGAGATACTGTTGCTATTTCAGGCCAATCTTCCGTGTCCCAGTGCAATAGGGCCCAAATTGCCACCTCGTGGAAGGTGTTATCTTTGCAGCGGTATATGGTGGTATCCAGTGGAAATTTAGCCTTGGCTATAGTTTGCAATTCCTTTGGGGCGCCGCGTAGCAGTCTAATTGTGCCACATGTGTACACCCCAAGTTAGTTTTCTAGGTGGTTTACATGCACCACGTGTGCGCCTAGATGGAGGAGGAGGAGGAGGGAGTAGCGGTGCCTCATCCTCCTCTGTGAGGTGCTCGGTCCCCTCATCACTCGTTGCTGTATCATTCACTCTTTGGACGCCATTATAATCGTTGTAGTCATCCAAATCATCTTCAAGTCCTTCAACATCACCTGCATCATACTCAGCTTCTGATAAAGCTGCCACAACTTCAGGAATTTTCGTGGGTGTGAGTTTCATTCTCTTGAACTTTTGATAAATCATAGTTATTCTGTCCTCTTTCGAGGACTTGGACACTTCCTTGGGGGTAGAACGGCTTGGGCCTTGACCTGGATCCATTGTTGATGAATGTATTGGGTATAAAACACACGGAAACGGGTATAAATGCAGAAAACCGTTCGAGTTTGGCGCGCGAGGGAAACGTGATCGACTCACGAAACGTGACGAGAAAACATTGGGCCTGTCACGTGACCGGGTAGGCCGACGCGCCATGCGCCCTAGCAGTGAGAAAGAGAACTTCATGGCGCTAAGTTTGAAACAAACCAGAAGTAAATCGGATAAAAATTGAATTTTATACAAATATTTTTTACGAAGACATAAATTTGTGTCATGTGTGCATGAGCGGGTAGACGAAACATGACGCGCTTTTAAGACATTGGCATGCGAAAGTGTTTAACAAGTTAGGAAGAAAAAATAATTTTTTTTTTCAAAATTACATGCGCCTGTGGGGAAGAAAGGATATTATACCCCTAGCATGTTAAAGGTTAAACAGACCCCATTTTTAAAGAAAATCGTTGGCAACATTCTTAAACACTTTGCCGCTTTGGTGACTCCAGTGGCGTCACCAATATTTCTATTGAGTAGGGTGGCGTGCCGCGCTCATGAGTCATGAGAAAAAATATTTGTATCAATTCCATTTATTATCCGATCTACTTGGGGATAGTTTACAAAAGTTTGCCATGAAATTTACGTTTTCTCTAATAGCCAAACAGCTTATTTAGGAGAACGGTGCGGCAGTGAATCATCGTGGTAAAACAATTGTATTATTGACATGACGAGTATAATCAAAGTAGTTTTTATATATGTTGCCAGTCGAACGCATCCTTATGTGACCTTTTACACTTATGTTCTTCTAGAACATTCTATTGCGAACACATTGGAACAAAAATGAAATACATACATCGAAAAATAATGTCTGGACAATGAATTGAATATACCCTTTTCATTGCGGGTTTCGCCGATATGCCGCCGCGGGTAACACTTTGGCCACTTTCCACACTGTTTTGGGTGGGCTACGACATTGAATCTATATTTATATGCATATGTCCGTGTAGAGAATTTTATTGCGATTTCAGGGATACCAAAATTAACGCTGTAGCACAACTGTGGACTTCACAACCATGAAGAGAGTAGAAACATTTTGTTGGTGTTTGGCGCTCTCGGCTAGTGATCTCAGTACAGTAGTTCTTTATTTGGTGTTGATATACCTTATGTTTTCGAGGCATTTTATAGGTATGTTCTTAAAGACAATTCTATGGCGAGCACAGTGATACAAAAATGAAATACGTACGCCAACAATTAGTGTCAGGACAGTCAAAAGAGTATACACTTTTAGGTTTTGCCGCGTAAGCGCTCGAAATGCCGAAAGCATCTAGGCATGTTTTTTTTTTCAATGTGCCGGAAGCGGCAAAGTGTTAATTGTGAGAGCCTCAGTACTGAGTTATCAACCAAGGTTGGCACACAGTTTGCCACCAGACTAGTACCCGAGCTGAGAGGTATGAGCTACGAGGAGAGGCTATGGGAATTAAACCTCACTTCGCTGGAAGACACAAGAGTTAGGGGGACATGATCACCACATTCAAGATTCTTAAGGGAATTGATAGGGTAGATAAAGACAGGGTATTTAACACAAGCGGCACACGCACTAGGGGACACAGGTGGAAATTAAGTGCCGAAATGAGCCACAGAGATATTAGAAAGAACATTTTTATTGTCAGAATGGTTTTTATTGTCAGAATGGTTGACAAATGGAATGCATTAGGAAGTGAGGTGGTGGAGGCTGACTCCATACACAGTTTCAAGTGTAGATATGATAGAGCCCAATAGGCTCAGGAACCTGTACACCTGTACTTTCTAACTTCAGAGTTGCTTTTAAATACATGGATGGCGATATACTAAAGAATTTGTTCACGACTTTTGTTAGGCCAAAGCTAGAATATGCAGCGGTTGTGTGGTGCCCATATCATAAGAAGCACATCAACAAACTGGAAAAGGTGCAAAGACATGCTACTAAGTGGCTCCCAGAACTGAAGGGCAAGAGCTACGAAGAGAGGTTAGAGGCATTAAATATGCCAAAACTGAAAGACAGAGGAAAAAGAGGTGATATGATCACTACATACAAAATAATAACAGGAATTGATAAAATCGATAGGAAAGATTTCCTGAGACTTGGAACTTTAAGAACAAGAGGTCATAGATATAAACTAGCTAAACACAGATGCCGAAGAAATATAAGAAAGTTCACTTTCGCAAACAGAGTGGTAGATGGTTGGAACAAGTTAGGTGAGAAAGTGGTGGAGGCCAAGACCGTCAGTAGTTTCAAAGCGTTATATGACAAAGAGTGCTGGGAAGACGGGACACGACGAGCGTAGCTCTCATCCTGTAACTACACTTAGGTAATTACCTGTTGATTGACGGTTGAGAGGCGGGACCAAAGAGCCAGAGCTCGACCCCTGCAAGCACAATTAAGTGAGTACAGCATGAGCTAACAGCATCGCTGTTCAGCTTGTGACCACGGCATCGCCTAAAATTGTCAAAATATATATGTAACTGGTGTTATTTAGCCATGATAGTATTAGAGAGGAGCCTGACTGTGATAAAGACTGTGTACAATTTCCAGATATCAGTGAACACAATGCTGTTGTGGGATAGGTTGGACATGTATATGAGTGAGAGGTTATAAATAGGAGCTGCCTCATATGGGCCAATAGGCCTTCTGCAGGTACCGTTATTCTTATGTTCTCATGTTCTGTTCAAGATGTTCACAGCTCTATGCAGGTAGCCACAGCACCCTACCATTGTTCGGTCCATCTTAGAATCTTGAAATGACTTCTCATGTTCCTTTACAGAATAAACTTGTGGAAAATTATTAATTTACAGGAGTTAGTGACCAGGATTCTGATAATAGCAGGATTGTGGTGATAATTAGCCCTGTTCGCAGTATGGTGGGAGGAGTAATCTTGGTGAGGGAGGGAGGGAGGTAGCGTCGTCTGCTGATTCTGTGTGGCAACCTGTTATTGTCTGGACTCAGCATACCAGCTTAGTGGTTCGCTATGGTGAAAACAAATGTAGATTCTTATACTGTATATGATGTGTGTATATAGTGTAATAACAGCAAAAGGAGTATGTTGGGAGAAGGATTGTTGCCGAGTGAGTTGTTGGTGAAAGAGGGAGTGAGGTGGCGTCTGCTAGTGACCCTGAGAGCTTCATTGCTCAGCGCCCATAATTTGCTCAACTTCTCGGCTCCATCATGGCTATAGTATGTCACATACAATATTTAATTTTATTTTGCCGTGATCAGAGGCTACAATTTAACAATATAAGAAGAGAAAATAATTTTTTGCACAGAATTTATTTTCGGCGCACTACAGAATTGTCATTTATTGTGGCCGTACAGCATGGTGGTTAAGTCTAGCCAGCCTGCTATCTGTCCGCACGCCCATGACGTTAGGAAGTTTGCTGCTTTGGCTGCCGTGTTTGCCATTTCTTGGGTCAATATTCGGGCGCAGTGCTTTTGGAGGTCGAAAAGTTCTCAGTGATCCCTGGAGGCTCCCAGTCACCTCTCCCTCCCTCCCTCCCTCCTGCCGACGTTTTTTTTCGCATTGTTTGGATGCTTAGCTTCCGAACTGGATTGCTAGGTAGCCGGCACAAGGGGTCCGGGGCTCCCCCATCACCCTCTCGGGGAGGGGATGGCTCCGCTTACGAGTGTTGCGACAGCAAAGTGTGATGTTTGCTTGTTTCCCTTGTTAACTTGGGACTGGTGGGTGTTTTGCCTCTCTGGTTTTTGGTTGCAGTTTTCTTACCATATGGGGTCTGTTTTGTTATGCCTACTTCTCTGGGTGCCTAACCCCATTGGATGGCAGATAAGGAAAACCCCCAACCATGGGGTGTTTTCCAGGGTCATTCCTCCCTGTACCTCTCTGAGGGGGCCAGGTTCTGGTTTGTGGTCCCCGGTAGGCTGAACTCCATTGACTAATGCCCTAATCGGGCTCAAGTCATTTCCAGTGCTGTGCCTTGTTGTGTGGTCCTGTCCTGTGGTGGTGTGTGAACCAGGAGTAATTTCACAAGTACTCGGGGCTGCATATGCCTAGGGTTCCTTTCCCTAGGTGCCCAGTAGGTATTGCCCTTGTGGCTTGGGGTTATCTTCCACAAGTTGCTTGGGGTCTGCCTCTGTGTAATCTTTTGCTTCTCGGTAATTGCCCGCCCTTGGTGTCAGCTGGGGTGTTTCTTGCACCACTTATTTGTCACTGGTAGGGGCGCAAGGTACTGTGCAGCTAGTTTTCACCAGATTATAGCAATCGGCTATGTTCCACCTGGGTTGTTGTCCGTCATGCGGGAGTTTTCTTTTATTTTTGTTTCCTGCCTGGTGGGGGTCTGCCCCTTGGTGTTGGTACCCCTTCTATATAAATTGGTGGTCTTACTAGGTCCCTGTGAGTGTACACGTCCTGAGGGTTCAACTGTTAGTAGCTCGCTGGATAGTTTTGGGTGCCGGTTATCAGTATCTTGTCTGGGCTTCCCTTAGCAGAGCATCTAAGGGCCCTGGAAATCCCCTTTAGGGCTCCGTGGTCCGATGGATGCATCCTCTGGGTCCCATCTCACTTTGTGTGAGTTTGAGGGTTGCTCTGTCCCCTTGTCTCAGGGTGACAATCACCAATTTGTGCCTCCCTCATGCTGCCTGTTGGGTCCGTAACACCTTTGACCCGGAGTCCTGCGAGTGGTGTTCCTTGCTTGTACTCCAGTTCATCCAATCCACTGATCTTGATACTCGGGTGCAGGCAGCTTCAGCGTTGCATGCGTGTTTTACGTTGCTGCAGTGCGCTGGGTTGGTTACTAACCCGGATGCCCTGAGCCTGCCCGGTTTTGCATATAGGGACTCAAACTTGGGGTTGTTATCGCCTCAACTTTGTTTCGTCCGTGCCTCCTTTGTCCTTCTGCTGTTCTTCGACCTTCTGCACCCAGTTCTGAAGTGTCTAAGGGTTTCAGAGTCGTGGCAGGGTTTAGTTGGTGGTGAGATTCGGGCAGTTTCAGGGGATGCTCCTTCTGGTGTGATGACGGAGGCATTCGAGCCTTTTTCTCCAGCCAGTGCTTCTGGGTGTGACCAGTGGGCCCTGTTCCAACTTTTCCAGTGGACTCTGCCTTATCTCTTGAGGCACAAGGTTTGCAGGACGACTCGGCCCCGGGTCCTAATGTGGAGGTTCCCGAGGCAAGGGAGGGGTTGACTTGGGGGGCTTGGGCTCCATTTGACCCCGCTTGGGTGTTTGTATCCTATGAGTGAGGCTTGTTGCAGGGGGGGGGGTGGGGTTTTCTTATCCCCTCCCTCCCTATATGATTTTGATATAGCATCAACCTCTCCCCGGGATCCCTCTGGTACTTCTGTCCCTCACTTTCGGAGGTTTTCGGCCTCCCGCATCGCGCCCCATTAGGTGCCGGAGGCCATTGCGGCTCTAGGCCATCTCCTGCACGACCTGGATTGTGCCTCGATAATGGATCCTGCCTCATTTGTGATCGGTTTTTCCTTTCCTTACTGGGTGCGTTACGAGGTTCCGGAGTCGTCCTCTTTGGCAGAATAGCTTGTATTTTCAATGGCGGCATGGCATACGTTCTGTCGGTCCCACATGCTTGAGTGGCGAGAGGCCCTGACGGTTGTTCAGGTTTACCCGGGGGCAAGATTGAACGCTTCACTGCTTGTTTGTTCGTCCCTGCCCTTCTTTGGGGTGTCGGCCTGTGTAGCTTTGCGTACAGGTTCCCTCCCTTTCGGCTGCCCTGGTTGCTGAGGACTTACTCATCCGTGACCATTAGGCTTCGGTCTTGCGTTTCTTTTCCCTTCTCAAGCTGTCTTCGGACTGGCTTAAGGAGGACATGGAGGCGTTGATTGCTGATCCTAGTTCTGGTGCATTGGTCGCAGTGGTGCGGGCATCGGCTGCCTTGTTGAAGCTGTTTGTGCCAATCCTAAGGGAGGCAGTGTTTCTGTTTTTTGCTTCTCGTTTTGGGTGCCATCAGGTGGTGCTCGCTCAATCCATAGAATCCACTTGAGCTCTGGCTCTTAGGTTTTCTATGCCCATTTTGTCCTTTCTGTTTGCACAGTATGCGATGGTGCAGTTTCTGCAAACGAAGGTTTCTAGTTGTCGTCCCATGTCGGACTTTTTGGTTCTTAGGGGGGGCCCGTGGGGTTTCTTCCCAAAAGGGTCATGCCCAGGGCTCGAGGTTCCTCTTATCGTGGTATGCCAGTGGTGCCAATTTCAGAGTCGGAACAGCCTTCCGGGCTGACGATGTCTGGTTGGTGTGGTAATCGCTCTGTTCATTTATCGCTTTTCATAAGGGGTTCGGCCCTTTCGTTGGTCATCCTATTGACGAGGCAATTTTGAGGGAGAGGTTCGTGCAGTTTGCTAACGCCTGGTCCCACGATTTGTTGGCTTTTCAGGTCGCTTCATGCGGCTTGCAGTGGCATTGGGTGGCCCCTCCTTCTTCTGGGGGCTCGGAGCTGGCAGGGCAGGCTTTCTCTCTGTTGGGTCACCTTAGAGTGGGTTTGCTTGGGCGTGGACAAAAGTCCTCATCCCTCAGGTCGGTTTCCCACCTGTTTCTGGTTCTGAAAAGAGGCTGTGCGGACTTGCGGTACATTCTGGACTTGTTCCATCTGAACCCCTGGGTCTATTGCTCCTGCTTTCGGATGACTTCTTTGTCCCAGGTCCGGCTTCTCTTGGAACTGGGCGCTTGGATGGTGTCCCTGGAGCGAGGGGCGACCACCTCCCGGGAAAGTCCATCTTGTTTTTATCTTTGGTTAAGTAGCTCCGGGGAGCCAAAGGGGCTCCCCCAGAAAACCAGCATTGAATGTAATGAAACGCCATTTTTTGGGTTAGACCCGGAGTCTTCCCGGCAACCCTCCCTCCGTCCTCCGGTCGGAGGTTTTTCGCAGTTTTTGACATCCAGCCTCTGAACTTGGGGGTTATAGCCGGTGTGGGAGGTCTGGAGCTCCCCATTCCCCCTTCTGCGGAAGGGGAGAGCTGCACTGACAGCGACACGGAGATGGTTGTGACATCATGCTTGTTTGTTAGTTTTTAGTTTGGAGAGTTCTTCTCAACAGTTTGGCTTTCAGTAGCAATTTTTTAACCAGATAGGGTTTGTTTTGGGGTACCTACCTTTCTTGGGTGCCTGTCTCGGTCGATGGCAGGCGTAGAATGCTTCCAACCTCACGAGGCTTTCTATAGGCCATTGCTCCTCGTGCTTCTCTGAGGGGGCCTAGGTTCTGGTTTGTGGTCCCTGTTAGGCCTAAGAACTTCATTCACTTGGCTGATGCCACGGTCTAATACACTCATATCAGCCCGGATAGCTCCAGGGAGCCTCTGGTCTCACCCAGAAAATGGCATTTCATTACATCAATGCTGGTCATTTAGGTCCAGATAGACAGTTGGCCAACCATCTCTTTCCTTTAGAATCTCTGTGATTCATAAAACTAAGTAGATTTGTTACACAGGATCTTCCTGTTCGAAAACCATACCGTCTGTCCATTATTATGTCATTATTGTACTCTCCAGGTGTTCTACCCATTGTTGTGTTAACAACAATGGATCAACCCATTTGGTGTTAGCTATTTTTTCTAATGTTTTAACTACCATACTTGTTAATGATATGGGTCTATAATTTAGAGGGTCTTGTCGGATACCATTTTTGTAGATTGGAATTATGTTTGCCATTTTCCATATACTGTATCTGCTAAGATTCCTGTGCGCAAGGATTTGTACCTGTTTGCAGTCTGCTGGCTTTATATTTTACCTATACTGTATATCTTTGTTTTATTTGGAGAAAGACCCATTATAGTATTGGAATTATTAAAAAAAAATCCTATTTGGAAATCTTTACTAGATTTCAAAGATTCTGTATTTGGTATTTGTTGACTTAAAACTTGGTAATCTCTCAATCTTTTCTTTCACAGCTACGGTCACCAGAAGAATAATACATGCAGTGCCAGAAACCAGTGGCATTGAATAATACCTGCAGTGTCAGGACCCAGTGGTATTGAATAATACTGCAGTGTCAGCATCCACACAGTGTCAGATATACTGCATACATTTGTCAGCAGCATTATGAAACACATTATGGTGTAAGAAATATTACATGTAGATGGGTAAGACTGTCTTCAGCACACTCATGTGAATGACTACATGTATTATCAATATGTCATGCATTATTAACATCTCATGCACTATGGTAACAAAGGAAATGTGTATTTAAATTAAATTTGGTGTATCATTAATTTTAAAATCTCAGTATTTATTAGTTCATTGTGTATGTGGTACAGTATTGTTTTTAATACTATTGTTTGGCAAGAAAACATTTTAAGATTTTCAAATTAATTATTTTTATAATCAGGTTCTAATATAAAAAAGTTTAATATATATTTTCATTTTAAAACATTACATACTTTTTCTTTTCTTGTAAATGTTGAGAAAGCATTTAAATAAATAATCTTTATACTGTATAGTAATTATGAATTTTTTCTTAGGTAATTTGCTCTTAAGCTCAAAAGGCTCTCCAAATAAGATAATATATCAGTGTTCTTAATGCTCAGAATTTATTTATTTATTTACATATTTACATGAATGTATAGGGGATTTAAAAATAACAATGTGCATGGTACATGGATCAGTAATCTTGTAAAAATCACATATATATTTTGCAAATGACAAACCATATGAGGGTCCACTGTACCTGACTCTTGTGCTGTGGTTATATATAATAAGACATCCCTCAGTTCTGTGGTTATATTTATAATAAGACATCCCTCAGTTCTGTAGTTATATTTATAATAAGACATCCCATAGTTCTGTGGTGATGTTTATAATAGACATCCCATAGTTCTGTGGTGATGTTTATAATAAGGTTCTGTAGTGAACATCTTAATACGGTGGCTGTATTTATAATAAACCATCCCTCTCTGCTGTTGCTATATGTACAGTATGATAAAACAGTATAATTATAAATAAATTTATAATATATTTAATTTTCCTATACAAAGACATTTTGCTAAATCTTAAAAAAAAAAATTGCCACAGGATTTGTTTGTAATGTTTCCAAAGTTATACACGGACACTAACTTTCCTGCTGGTGAACGCATGTGGAGACGTAGATTTGTATGTTTGCTTTTACACTTGCTGATTCACAGGAAATATTGTAGAGTATATTTTATGTCTAGCACATTTTATAATATAATAAGCACAATATTATCTTACTATTTATGAATAATACCAGTGGTTTACATATTGTAACTTTTTCCATTCTCTTGTCTTTGACAAGTAATTAAACTTTATATTCCTACAAAAGTTAGATTATTCCAATTGCTTATCTGATATTGAGTGCCATCTGTTGACAACAGAGTTAACACTATAACCTGTGTGCTCTATTCTGGTTACTCTATACTGATTGCTATGTATTTACTTGAATATTTATGTATCTGACAGTCCAAGTGTTTTTGGCATCTCTTAACAATATTTGCTTTAGTAATAAATAAAAGCTCATGCATTTAAAATTATATCAAAATATATTACTAAGATTTATAAAGAACACAACAATTATAAAGGAGACAAATACTAATAATATATGTCTACAAGACTTAACTAATGAAATGTAGAATATTTCATTAGATAATACTTGCTTTTTGGATCAAATAGCTGTAAAGGTTTAACAATCAAGAAAACTGTACAAATATTTATTCAAAAGAAAAATGTCATCAGTATTGAATGTTCAAAATTATATTATGAAAACATCTCGCATAATAGCATACAAAACATTTAGAGAAAAAAAATAAATACATTGTCTAAACTACTTTCAAAAATATCAAAATTTAAATAAGTGACCATTCAGGAGAAAAGTCATATCACTGTAGAATGTGTCTGAAAGACTTTACAAATAAATTATGGCTAATAACACACGTACAAGGATTCATACAGGAGAGAAATCATATCACTGTTCAGTGTGTCAAAAAGACTTTTCACTTAAATCAAATCTAATAACACACATGAGGATTCATACAGGAGAGAAACCATATCACTGTTCAGTATGTCAAAAAGACTTTTCAGACAAATCATCTCTAATAACACACATGAGGATTCATACAGGAGAGAAAACATATCACTGTTCAGTATGTCAAAAAGACTTTTCACAAAATCATCTCTAATAACACACATGAGGATTCATACAGGAGAGAAACCATATCACTGTTCAGTATGTCAAAAAGACTTTCACACAAATTATCTCTAATAACACACATGAGGATTCATACAGGCGAGAAACCATATCACTGTTCAGTATGTCAAAAAAACTTTACACGGAAATCATTCTAATAACACACATGAGGATTCATACAGGAGAGAAACCATATCACTGTTCAGAATGTCAAAAAGACTTTCACTTAAATCAAATCTAATAAAAACACATGAGGATTCATACAGGAGAGAAACCATATCACTGTTCAGAATGTCAAAAAAACTTTTCACTTAAATCATCTCTAATAACACACATGAGGATTCATACAGGAGAGAAACCATATCACTGTTCAGTATGTCAAAAGACTTTTCACTTAAATCAATCTAATAAGACACATGAGGATTCATACAGGAGAGAAACCATATCACTGTTCAGTATGTCAAAAAGACTTTTCACACAAATCATCTCTATATAACACACATGAGGATTCATACAGGAGAGAAACCATATCACTGTTCAGTGTGTCAAAAAGACTTTCACTTAATCATCTCTAATAACACACATGAGGATTCATACAGGAGAGAAACCATATCACTGTTCAGAATGTCAAAAAGACTTTTCACTTAAATCATATCTAATAAAACACATGAGGATTCATACAGGAGAGAAACCATATCACTGTTCAGTATGTCAAAAAGACTTTTCACACAAATATCTCTAATAACACACATGAGGATTCATACAGGCGAGAAACCATATCACTGTTCAGTATGTCAAAAAGACTTTCACGGAAATCATCTCTAATAACACACATGAGGATTCATACAGGAGAGAAACCATATCACTGTTCAGTATGTCAAAAAGACTTTTCACAAAATTATCTCTAATAACACACATGAGGATTCATACAGGAGAGAATCCATATCACTGTTCAGTGTGTCAAAAAGACTTTTCAGAAAAATCATCTCTAATAACACACATGAGGATTCATACAGGAGAGAAACCATATCACTGTTCAGAATGTCAAAAAGACTTTTCACTTAAATCATCTCTAATAAACACATGAGGATTCATACAGGAGAGAAACCATATCACTGTTCAGAATGTCAAAAAGACTTTTCACTTAAATCATCTCTAATAAAACACATGAGGATTCATACAGGAGAGAAACCATATCACTGTTCAGTATGTCAAGAAAACTTTACACAAAAATCATCTCTAATAACACACATGAGGATTCATACAGGAGAGAAACCATATCACTGTTCAGTGTGTCAAAAAGATTTTTCACAAAAATCAAATCTAATAAAGCACATTAGGATCATACAGCGTAAGAGTCATTTGAATATTGTCAAAAACACACAGAAATCACAATAGTGTGATGCATCAATGAACAAATCCACAAGGACCGTGATGATGATTCGAACCTACGTCCGAGATCATCCCAGACACTGCCTTATCGACTGAGCTACGACATGGTAAAAAGAGTTGAAAGCAGAAATTTTACTGAACTTACTGTACTTGAATCCTGCAGCCTCTCGAGACACAAACCAGGTTTTGCACAACTCTCCCATGCACTAGCTATATCATTAGGCCGTTCTACCTCTTCTGACGTAGGTTCGAGTCCTCGTCGCAGCGCTTGTGGATTTGTTCATTGAAGCATCACGCTATGTGATTTGCGTGTGTATGAAGTGAGGGGGAAGAGGTAGAACAGCCAAAGAATGGCCTCCCAAAAGTAAATAATAAAAACTTACTTGGCATGGTATTACTTTCTCTTTTCCCCTCA